>JAQLOM010000038.1:11395365-11406251 GCA_030068315.1 Chrysichthys thysi | reverse complement strand
ATGTATATATATATATGTGTGTATATATATGTATATATATGTGTGTATATATATATATGTGTATATATGTGTGTATATATATATGTGTATATATGTGTGTATATATATATGTGTATATATATATATGTATATATGTGTGTATATATATATGTGTATATATATATATGTATATATATATATATATATATATATATATATATAATGTAGAGAGAGAGAGGTTTTGTTTTTTTTTTTCTTTCCCCAAAAAGTCAGTTCCGTGAAGTCATGACCATATTGTCGGATGTCTAGCAAAGTTCCTTTGGTAACAATAGTAATAATGGGAATTGGTCTTCAGAGTCCCGGTCCATGTCACAGTTTCCATGCCCAGCCACTGAGTCTCCCATACTCACTGAAAGTTCCTGCCAAGAAACAGTCTAAAGGTAAATTCATCTGTTTTTTTTCTGTGCACTGAGAAAGCAGTACTGTAATACTCTGGTGTATTGGTAGCTGTATCAGGTCGTCAACTTGCGGACTGCAGTCTGGATGAGGAACAAGCAGAATATTTCAGTGACGCTAACAGAATACTTAAAACAAATAAAATAAAATAAAGATACCGTAGCTAAACGTGAAAAAGCTGGCTGTGCTTTTGTTTCTAAATGACTCTCGTTTTTTAAGCATTAACGTGTAGCAGCTATAACAGGGAAACCTGCCCAAAAGAGCAAAGGTAACTAAATCTGAAATGGGATGTTTAAAAAGTGCATATGGGTGTGATGGTCAGGTATCCACAAACTTTTGGCCATATAGTGTATGTGTCATCTGTTTAACAGCGATAGCATGGCAACATAGGACAGCACCATGACGAATCAAAACACAACCACTTCATATTTATAGTCATAAACTCACCAGAAATGCTTTAGTATTAAAAGGTAACTGTTGTCACTAACCTGTAATGATGTAATGACGCTTATCCAGACACTTGTAAGCAAGGAATTGTATGTAACCGACCCTGTTAGTTGAATACCTTTGCTCTAATGCTCATATAAATGCCCTTCAGAGGTGAAAGAGTACTGGAGGGAGTATTTGCTGCCTGTGACATCTCAGCCTTCTCAAGCTGCCTCAGTGCCTGCCTCTCTGTTGGAGAACCATGTTTCCGAGCTCAGCGCAGCACAGGAGTGGGAGAACGAGTGGAACAGCCAAGGCCTTCTCTCCAGACTCACTCCTGAGGTGCACTCCTAAATCACTGTAGACACAGGCACATAACAAAGCTGCGCGCCAAGTCAGTGATGTCATGTTGACCAGGGAACATTTCACAGTTTCTTATGAACAGGAGTGGAATACAGTGCCGTACACGTGCCCTTTATAAACCATTTCCACTCTCTTATAAACACGTCCTATGCTCTTAAACACTTTCTACACTCTTAAACATATGTAATTTTAACAACATATAAAATTCTACATGCGTACTTACTGCCGGTGAGGTCACTTCCTGTTTACAACCTGTTTACTAGCTGAAGCGGAAGTGGCGTACACCGCCACTGTATATGCATCCGCCGATGAAATACAGTGTATACTGTTTTATTTCGATTTAAATGTTCTTTTAATGTCTGAATTAACATTTTTTTATTATATTTTATATTCCAGAGTCCCACGAAAGCCAAAAAATTCCGCAAATCAAAATGTGAAAATCCACGATGCACTGAACCCGCGATAGGTGAATTGCGATATTGTGGGGGTTTGCTGTATACATGAGTAATTGGAACTTGTAATATTATGACTTTTTGGCCCAATCCAGGAAATTTATTTTATGTTCATTATAACTTTTTTTAATAAGCTTAACACAGCATCCCAAAAAAAATCTTTCCCCCCCCTTTTTTTTTTGTGTGAGTGTTTACGAAAACCACAAGCAATCATCGTTGCGGAAACATTGCCTCAAGTTACATTTGCTCTTTACACATTTATAGTTACTGTAATGAGGTGGGGGAAACAAATTTCACGGTATTGTACAAATTCACGATTTCAAATCAGTCCTGTGTGATGGAGTTTGGTTGATTTTCATATAAATGATGCCATAAAAAAGATAAAAATGCTAACCCCCTCCTTCAGATATTACCTTAAAGGTCCACTATGTAGAATTCAACCTACTGAATGCCCTTCCCTTTCTAAGCTTGTATTAGGAGCTCAGTGGTCTGTAGTGTTCTTCTAAGTAACACTAGTAACTATTAAGTAACGTGTATGTAACACTAGTAACCATTTACTTTCATCCTCCCTAGCTTTTTTTTCTGTGCTAAATAATAAGTAGGATTCTCCATTTTTCAAACTTTTGGTTTCTCAAACTTGTTAGCCAGCACCAGCTATCACTGATTCCTCTTGTTACTTCTTCCTTCTTGTTCTTCTTCTTTGTTGTCCTTCCGAATTCATGCTGACACTTGTAAAAACACAGACGGTGCTCTTTAGAGATTTGTCTCTTTTGGGTTCCTGTAGTGGTGCAACATGACAGATGTGTAAACATGGACCTGCCCCCTATGTAGCTATAAAAGGCTCATTCTAAGCTTATGCAAACACAACCACTCATAGTTACACGTAAATATATACTAATGAAAACATACTTGTGATCTCCATCAGTATATCATGGAGAATAGCCTCCATTTCCTTATAATCCTACATAGAGGACCTTTAACATGCATAAGAATTGAGGTATTTGAATAATTTTGAAGTTGTGAAAAGTGTTGGGGAATATGTCAGTAGTTTTTAGTTTTGAATACTCAGTTATACTTGTTTGGATATATTTTTACTTCCACTCAAGAATCATTTTGAGAAGCTACTTTATATAGATTTTTTCCACGTAATTATAGTCCTTATATACATGTTCTGTGCTTAATGCTTTCTATCCAGGGGAGCTCAAAATAACCCTGACCTTTAGCTCATTTCTGGAAATAGTGTGAAGTTTGTTCCTGTTCTGCCGCCCCCGTTATGGCTCACTGTTAAAAAACAGAGATAAACATGGTTAGGAGGTGCGCAGTGCTGTTTCCCTCACGTTAAAGTGGCGTTCAGCATTCAGGTCGTCTCGGGCCTGTCTGCTAACCCACCTCTCTGCTGACATTTCACACTTTATGTCGATATTCACCCTTTATTCAGCCTCCAAACAGACTGAATAAAGACACTTGTCTGTGCTGTGGCAACTATTCCTGTACCTGAAAAAGTCAACAAGTGCTAATTCAAGCTGACATTTAAGAGAATTTTTCGCTTCTTCTGAATGCCATTAGTGTAAATCAGACAGAGTGAGGTAGGAGGGAATAAAAGTACTGTGTCATTTCACAGTTGCTCTCAGCAAGGAAAGGAAAGTTGGCAATTACGTGAGATCATACTCGTTTTCTATGGAATTCACATGAACAACAAAGTGCATTTCTCTCCTCTCATTCCTACAGGACTACCGCTCGAGGAAAAGAATGCGACTGCAGAAGCGAATAGAGGAGCAGCTGAGGGCAGCTGCCCAGCCTAGGCCCGACGTGCACAACGCCATGCGTTCAACCTCTGACCTATCTGAGCTTTTAAATTCCTTCGCGGGGGCTACAACAGGAGGCAATGTCTTGACCAAAGGCACACGCTTCACCCACTCTGAGAAATTCACCTTCACACAGGTATGTCAGCTTGTGCTGTTCCCTTGGTAAATTCTGTTAGTCTTATTAGAGCTTGCATCTGGCAAAAAGAATGTGTTCCCAGATTACGGAATGAAGATTTAGGACCGAGACAGGGTTTGCAGTTGGGGAGTACACAGTATGAGAAATTGTTTTGTAAAGTGGATAAACTTCTCTCTCCAATCTTGTTAAAAACATAAGCCTGTAAATACATACACTCAGCTGGTTTAGATGGAAGTGAAATTAACACCGAAGTATACTTTAACTCTCTAGCTTGCTTTGGCCATATTTGGTAAATTTTAATTACAGGAAGTCCTCAAGTTATGATGGAGATGCGTTCCACCACATCCACCGTAAGTTGAAAATATCGTATGTTGAACCACTTAGCCTAGCTTGGGTATGTTAGCCCAGTTTAGACTAGCTTACCCAGGAGTCTTTTCCTGTAGAAGACATGCTTTTGAATTAAAGTTAGCTCTTGAAGCACACAAAAAAAGATTGATTGGACTGTACACTGATACATAAGGTAACTCCGTGAGTTTCTAAATTTTTTACAGTTTTCGTAAATCGTAACTTCGAAAAATCGTAAGTCAGGCCATTGTAACTCGAGAGAGCAGCTCGTATCAGTGGGCTAGCAGGGCTAAACACCACACTTCTTTCAAACGTAAAAGAAAAAGGTTTCATTTTGGGCCTGCACATCATCATGTGACAGCTTCTTAACAAGCTTATTAACAAATCTTTTAAAGAGGCTTATTTTGCAAAGAGGCTTTTTTTTTTTTAACCATGTGTAACAGTACCACCAGAAGTCATAGGAAAAATACACAGTTAGCCCACAGCCTCGCTTCCTGTCATTCTGTAACAAACCCAGAGCTGTAGATTCATGCAGCCATTTAGTGACAGGCATGTCACATGATTACATGGACTGACACGCTCCCTTAGTTTTGAGCACCAGTGAGCTAATATATTCTAGCCCATTTTGGTGACGTTTTTGTAATACGTCATCAGTAGGTGTGTTACAGACTTGTTATGTTGGGGGGGGGGGGGTAACAGAATACATGGAACGGTATACATGGAACTATGACTGTATCAGATTACAGATACATTTAGTAAAAACAGGAATTATTCATAGGATTACAATTTTTAACATGCATAAGGGCTGTAACAACTAATCAACAAAGTCGATAGAAATCGATAATAAAAGTAATTGCAAATAATTTAATTATTAGTGGGACGGTGTTATGAAACGCTGTGCGCATTATGTCACTTAAGGGCATATTTGCGTGAAATGGCAGAAACGTCAGTAGAACTTTTCTCTGTACTGTGGAAACTCTTTACAGGGGACGAACCTGTTAGCCTCCCGACATAGCTTGTGTTTTAATGTGACGAATGTTATCGATAATTTGTGGGAATGTAAGAAACCATGAACGCGTGCTGTTTCTGCTTGTCCAATAAATAGTGAAGGTATTTGATTTTATTCGCCTAAGAAAAGGACAGAGTTAAACTGGCTAATTTTTTCCGACTCAATAGCGCTGAGAAACAATTGTATATACCGTACTTGGCATACACAATGTACCGTGTGAATATTTTGTGTAACAAGCCAAGTCTGCATCCTGCTTTTGTATCCTCATGATTGTGTCTTTGAAAACATCCCGATGTTTGAAAACTAAGTTACCTTTGGAGAGTTACATCTTGGAGTTGATCCTACACACTGAATATGATTCGCCTCATGCACTCACGCAGCAAGCAAAATGAGCTTCGGAGAGTTTTGGTGAACAAAATTTATTTTATCTGTATTTTTTTTTTAATTTATCTCTCCCTAATTCGATTAGGTAACTGACTACATTTTTGTTAGAGCAGATAATTAGTAATTCTGTAGGAATACATTTTTAAAGTAACCCTCCCAAACCTGACTGCAGGTGTAATGAGTGAGAATGAAGTGGCTTTTTTACTCTTTTATTTTTCTGCTAAAATATGTTTGGAGGAGAAACTAAAAGTTGATAAACTGGGCACATGTTGTCTGGGCAAAGTTCAAAATGACAGATGGTAAAATGCTAAGTTTTTGAGGGTTTTTTTTTTTTACTGAAAGGATTACAACTTTTCTGTATACCGTGGTGGTGTTCAGAGGAAACGGGATGAACCCAGGTCAATATTGATAGGCATGTGATTCTAGCGCAGCCTTTTGAATATCATCACCAGCTGCCACTATTTATATTACACACTTAATATAATCTTAGCTAGCTGTATTTGTTCAGGTATAAACTTTGGGTATAACAACCAGCTGTTAGTGTTGGGTGATTTTTGGAACTCAAATCATTAATCTTCCTTTGGTTTGATCTTAAGTTTACTGATTTTCTGTTCCACTTCATTTTTAAGAGTTGCAAACACTAGCCAAAGGATTAGCTGCAGTAACCCTGAGCTAGATCTGAAGTGTTTAACAAATATTAATTCCTTGTTCATTGTAGAAAATCATTAGTTACACCTCTGTCTTTACACACTTTACGGACTAACAAAGGTAACCCCTGACCCTGTAGTTCTTTCTAGCTAATGGTTGCTAGTGGTTAGCATGGAGGAGTTTCAGGGAGAGGAGCTGTTTTTATTTTTCACAAAATAAATCTGTTAATCTGGGTTAATTTTGTGAGAGGTTGTAGTTTACTCCCCACAGAATCAATTATGGGGTGGACATGTGATGAGCTAATGCTGTTAACTGCTAGGCAACATTTAGAAACGTGAGCAAAACGGCAGGAATCCAAATTGAGGAAATTGATGGTGTTTAAATGCCAGATGTTACAGAGACTGACTTCAATTCAAGCTAAATTAGAATCAGCACAATCCTATAGTGCAAGGGTCGATATTTTATTTATTTGTTTGTTTGTTTGTTTGTTTATTTCTTATAACAGAACTGCTTTTAAGGTACCAAACACTATCAATGTTATGATTACATAGAAATAGATTTTCCCTGGGATAATTATAGGTCAACATATTTTAAAAATCCTATTATTTATTAAGAGAGATTTGCATTACAATGGGCATCCTGAATTTCTCTATAGAATAAAGTAATGGTAAACCATTTCCTCATCGTGCCATGATGCCTTCTCCCCCTAGCGGCTATGTGAAAAGTAGACATGAGGTGTCTTTATTTTGCAGGAACCTGAGAAAGCTGCTCAGCAGATGGCAGCAGCAGCAAATGCACTTCCCAGCTCTCACAAATCAGAGGATGACCTAAAGGCCCAGCAGGAGGCAGAACTCTCTGCACTCCAGCAGCAACTACAGCAGCTTTCTGTCCAAATGGAGGAGGTGGGCGGGGACATAAGGCAGCTAACAGTGTCCATTCACCAGGTAATGACTTGTTCTGCTTGTTTTGAATCAATTTCTTGATCCTGCAATCCTATGCCATGTACTTCAGCTAAAGTCGTTTTAAGTTGTATGCACTACGCACTCAAGCACTTTCCACATCAGAATTCATGCGTGAATGCTCCGTGTTATCATTACAAATAATTGGCATCAGTGTTTTGTTGATGAAAGAAAATATGTCGTCATAACTTATAAGTGGAAGTGGTATGTAATACAGTGGAACCTCTGGTCACAAACACCTCTGAACATATACAAATCGGTTCCCGACCAAAAAATTCGACAAAATTTTGCATCTGGTCATGACCACATAATCGGGTGCCGAACAAACACAGCCCCGGCCATTTTCCCCTTCCGCTTCGTACATGCCAATGTTTTCCCATTTTCTGTTTCGGTATTGCGCAGTTGCAAAGATGCACATGTCCCTTTAATCCGTCTCGAGCAGATGTGCGTTTATTGGCTGTACGGTAACCTCCTCCCCGCCCATCTTCCTCCTCACTTCCTTAACACCAGAAGTCAACTTATGCAAGGTTAGATTTCTTAGCTGTTTACCGTAAGTCTTTGATTTTTTTTTCTGTGCTTAAAACTCATTAAGTACACACAGCATTTTTTTGTTGTGTTTCTCTGGATTTGCTCTATAAACTTTCATTATGGGTCCCAGGAAAGTGGAAAAGGAAGGGAGAATAAGAAGCCTAAGCGTATAAAAGTTGAAATAAAGGAAGAAATACAGTGGAGCCTTGGTTTGCGAGCATAATCTGTTCTGGAGACGTGCTTGTAATGCAAATAACTAGTATATCAAAGCGGGTTTCCCCATAAGAAATAATGGAAACTCAGATAATTCGTTCCACAACCCACACTAATCCTGACCCTGTCTGTTTATTTATATAAAACTGATTAATACAAAATATAAGTAAAAATAAATAAAACAAAATAACCTGCACTTTACAAAATATAAAGTAAATATACATAAAACAAAACCTGCACTTTAGCTTTGAAAAGAATTGTGGCTGGTGTGAGGGGAAACGAGAGAGTGTCAGAAACAGGAATATCAAAGACTACAACAAAAACACGGAAACTAGAGTCAAAACATGAGCAAGGTAAACACTACTGTAGAACCAGGCTTGGCAATAGCGCAAGGAAATGCAAACTAATGCTTCGCAAACTTAGCATTCATGAGTCAGTCATTTTATAGTCTATATAATTGGTCCCAATGCAGAACACCTGTAGTAACCCATGTGACACGCGAGCAGGGCACAAATCCTCGAAATATTCTATTCGTGAGTCCTTCGGCATGCACCGCTATCGGGAGTGCTTGAAACGAGTGTACTGCACACGCACTCCACGTGGGCAGATCCATGACAGAGAGCAGGAGAGAGGGGAGAGAAGGAGGATTATTGTGTAGGATGACTTTCACTACAACTCAGAGAATCACTGCAGTCTGTCGGCTCACTGGAATCTTTTTCTTTTATAGTTTCCTTGTTAAAGTCGCTATCCAGTGATCGCTGATTTTGCCTCCTTTTGAGGATTTCGCAGAAATGCTACATTGCATTGTCATTAAACAGATGTTTGACACACACTAACAGTATATACTAGCGCGGAAGTCACAATCCTGCAGTGAGTGAGAGAGAGAAGCTCAGCAGATGAATACTACTCGTATTGCAAAACATCGTTCGTTAACCAGGTCAAAATTTATTAATTTTTGCTTGTGTTGCGAAACACTCGCAAGACCAAGTTACTCACAATCCAAGGTTCCACTGTAATCTCAAAACATGAGAAGCGCCACCATATCCCTCTGCCACCGTCCACCTACGTCAGCCAGGGTGTATCCACATATCCACAGCAACGGTAACGTACATTAAAATCATCTGTTTATTTCATTTAGTTTTATTTTTCTATAAATTAAGGTAATTTTATTCTATTTTATTGCCACACATAAAGCCATAATACACTTTAAAAACATGTTTTCATGCACTGAAACGCATTAATTGTATTTACATTCATTTCAATGGGAACAATTGATTCAACAAATGGGAACAAATCGGGTCATGAACAGAGTCTTAGAATGGATCGAGTTAATCACCAGAGGTTCCACTGGATTAGGTAAATGTTACAGACTGCCAGTGGTAGTCTGCTAAATATCATTTTCTAAGAAGAGAGTAAAACTTAAACTGTGCATTTAGTTTTCAGTGGTGCTGATTAGATTTCCAAAAATGGGATGTTTGGAAGTAATAACTGAATCATATATTTATATAAATTTGCTTTGGCAGGTGTCAGATGAGCTGAAACAGAGAGAGGTATGTAATTTGGAGAAGGAGAACACTGTCAAGGTTAAAAAACAGACCATCGACCTCCTACCAGATGCCGAGAACAACTTGATCAAATTACAGGTATGAGAGCTGTCCTAATAAACCATGGTATCTTACCCTAATGTTAATGAACCTGTTTCACATTCTCAGTGTGTGTGTTTCAGAGCCTGGTGGAGGCAAGCTCTAAGCGAGTGGTTCATTTGGCCTCACAGTGGGAGAAACACCGAGCACCACTTATTGACGAACACCGCCGGCTCAAGGAGCTCTGCAGTAATCGAGAGGTGCGGCCATGTTGTATATACTACTCATTGTCCTGTTCTTTAGTATAAAAAAACAGTATTAAAATTCTTATTTTATTGGTTAAAACAGGTTATGTTTGTGGTATTTGCTAGGGAATTGCCTTTTCCCTAATTAAATCTTTTTGGATTATCCATAAAATTAATAGATGACTTTATTAAATTCACAGGAACAGCTTTGTTGGATGGTGCCAGTTCAATATTTCAGCATGTCGCCATATTATAGCAGCGCATCCTCTGGCACAGATTTTGCAAAAGCTATAAGATGTGCCGGATTTTGTGATAAACATTATTGGAAATGTATTTTCCCATCCCACAGCCACAAGCTTTATATCTGACTGCCTGCTCTTACCTCCCTGAGAGTAAAAATCTCCAGATGTTTTTCAGTTCCAATGCACCTCTAACTTTCCCATCTTAACATTGCTGCTCTCAGCAGAGAGAATAGATGAATGAATGAGATGTGTATGACAGTTACCACTATACAAATCTTTTATTAGATGGAGTCCTCCAGAAAGTTATCTGAAATCAAAGACCTTCATGATAAAATCCGACAGTCTGCTGAAGAGGCCAAAAAGAAGGAGAGCCTATATAAGCAGCTGGTAAGAGAGAGATAAAAACCTTCTTGTTTTTGGGTACATATTCAGTAATTTGTCTTCCTGTTTTAACACATGTCCTACATTGCATTCCCCATGCCATGGATGCAGATCACAGAGTACGAAACTTTGCCTAAAGATGTTTCCCGTTCAGCGTACACTATGAGGATCCTGGAAATTGTCAGCAACATTAAGAAACAAAAGGAGGAAATCACAAAGGTCTTTATTTAGTAATCATTCAGTCCCTGTGTAGTGCTATTTTAATTATTTTGATAGCTCCTTTTTCTCACTGGGGTTTATCAATACATTTGAATTGTTGGAGCTTTAATATGATTTAAAATTTTGCTTATGTGTGGTAGATTTTGTCGGACACTAAAGAGCTACAGAAAGAGATTAATGGACTTACTGGAAAGCTTGACAGAACGTTTGCTGTAACAGATGAACTTGTTTTTAAGGTAAGTCCTTAACTGGAACTGAAACTGTTCAGATGGTGAATGGAGGAGAATGTTTATTTAATCTGTGTTTCTGTTTTTATACTACAGGATGCCAAAAAAGATGAATCTGTTCGTAAATCTTATAAATACCTGGCTGCCCTACATGAGGTAAAGGCGCATTGAAAACCTCTGATCAGCAACCCAAAAATGAAACGCATACATTGTCTCTATCTATCTATCTATCTATCTATCTATCTATCTATCTATCTATCTATCTATCTATCTATCTATCTATCTA
>JAQLOM010000038.1:11373952-11389192 GCA_030068315.1 Chrysichthys thysi | reverse complement strand
TGAAGCTTATAGAGCAAAAATGCAGAGAAACACAACAAAAAATGCGTTGAACACGTTCACACCATGAGTGCTTGACTAGAACTTAAGGTTTGCGTTGTGAAGGGTGGGTTGGCTTCTTGTAAGTCAGTCGAGGATTTGTTCGTCGGACAGTACAAAATCTGTTCGGGAATTTAGTTTGTATGTCGATTTGTTCACCATCCAATGCGTTCATGAGCTGACGGTCCACTGTATCTTGTTATAAGAAGCAAAACATGTATACAATTTCTGGAATAGCCAATTGTCTATGAGGTTACATAGACACTTAAATTATTCAACACCTGTGTCGAAACACATCAACAGACTTGATAAAAAAAAAAAAACAGCTGTTAACTATGGCACTGCATTCAAGATCTACACGTGGTAGCAGCATGGGAAAGGTGTACATCAGATGATTGCAAAGTAGAACTTTTTTGCGCAGACATAATGTGATGAAAATGGTTCTCATTTGGAGAAGTTGTTAAGCTTGAGGGGAGGATGAATGTGGTCAAGTACAGGAAAATTTTGGAAAGGAACCTGATAAAATCTGCGAAGCATCTGAAAATGTTTTGGAAATTAATATTTCAACAGGACAATCACCCAAAGGATAAGGCCAAAGCTACAGTTGAGTGGCTTGCAAGGAACAAGGTGGATATTCTGGAGTGGCTTCAACAAAACCCTAACCTAAATTCAATTGAAATCTATTTTCAACAGTTATGCAAAGTAGTAGTCTAGAAGAATAGGGAAATAGCTTCAAATCCAGCTGTGACTGGTTCCTTTGCCAAGTATTGACACTGATGGGTGCATACTGCACTTAAGAAATTAGGAAATTTCCATTCTGGTTTTCCTTTTCAAATTAAAAGGAATTCACTGAATTCATGTGGCATGCTGTGTTGGTTGGATTGGGGGAAAAGAGTCCCATTTAAAACCATCAAGTTTATTGGACCTGACTTTTTTTTTCTTTTTCTTTTACTTGGGTGTGTATTTATTTTCCATCCCCTGTGTGTTCAATACACTTGACTACATTTGGGATCCAGGCATCTGAAAGTGGAAGAATAAATCTCCCTTTACACAGTGTTTTTGAAATACATAGGTCTGACTGGCTTTAAAAAGAAATAGATTTTAATAGATCAAGAGCTTCTGTGAACACCTGAAAAGTGGACGTTTCTAGTGAGAAGCAGTCAAATATTGAAGTAATTGTATTGTGTTTTCTGTTATGCACTAAATTAAACAAAATTTGTTTCTCGATGTGCATTTAGAAAAGCATTTTATACACGTCATTTAGCCATTTGTGTTATTAAATTGGAATATTTGTCCAGTTCAACAGTTTTATTCAGATTCAAGTTTCACAAAACACTTCAACTTATCTGCTTTAGATTAAGACCAGGAATTTTATCAAAATTGGACTTGTACCCATAACACATTTTTTAATCATCTTTCAATCAGTTGCATATTTTTGACACAATTTATCAGAATACTAACAAAATAAACATTACTCTCTTTTACCCTTTTCTCTTATTTACTCATAAGTAAGAGTATGTTACAATAGCTGTTTTTTTTTTTACTTTATATCATGGCTCATTTACTTTAATAAGCTTAACTTGCAAGCAAACATTAGCTGGGAGTGTGTGAGGAGAAAAGAAGCATTCATGGTCCAGTGCTCACAGAACTTGAAGTACTCTCATGTGCAGCAGTTTCTGAATTGATTCATTGCTCCATGTTTATGAATACCAACTATTTGCATGCAGCTCATGGCACCTTTGCAGTCATATTAGGGACTATGCTGGCAGGTAATCCTCTGTATGCTCAGGTCAGCTGCTCTTGTGCTCTTTATTAAAGATACTGAACACCATAGCCTGAGTTTTGAGAACTGACAAATACATATACGGTTGCATTTATTTCTTTACATGTATTTTATATGTTCACATAACCCTGGCTACTTACTGTAAAACCATAGGATTTTTGTCATGTAGGCTATGTATGATATACGTACTGCAACATCACACAATACAATGCAATAAATGTGGTATTAATGTAGCATATCATCACCCAGCATGTTTAAAATTGAGCGTATGTTCACTGGTGGGAACACTAGTGTGTCTTGCTATGAGTTGCATGAATTAAATCAGTAAATTAACTAGCTTTCTGAATCAGCAGTAAACAAGTTTTTATTGTCACTGGGGGCTTTTATCACTGGAGCTTAGTTAATCATCCCCGGGCAAAGGGATGATTAATCAAAATACAGTATTCTGTTTTATCAAGACCCCGGGAAACCAATAAATTTCTTCGGCCTTGTCCCTTACGCACAGAGATATCTCCAGTTTCTCCGAATCTTTTGATAATGTTATGAACTGTAGACATTGAGATTTGCAAAGCCTTTGTAATTTGACGTTGAGGAACATTGTTTTTAAAGTATTCCACCATCTTTTTATGCGCGCGCACACAGATTGGAGAGCATCTGTCTCTCTAAGACATCCCTTTTTATAGCTAATCATGTTACACACCTGATCTCAATTAACTTAATTAGTTGCTAGATGTTCTCCCAGCTGAATCTTTTTAAACTTTCTTGCTTTTTCAGCCATTTGTTGCCCCTGTGCCAAATTTTTTGGGACTTGTAGCAGGGATCAAATTGGAAATGTGCTCATTTACAATTTCCCAGTTTGAACATCTGTTATGTTATCTATGTTCTCTTCTTCCTAGCATTAGTCCCACCATCTCCACATTGTGACATTGGCACACTCACACCTGTGGACAATTTAGGGTAGCCCATCCACCTAATGTCTTTGAGAGGAAACCAGAGTACACGGAGGAAACGGGGAGAACGTGAAACACAGAAGGCACCCGGGCCGAACCCAGGGCTCAAACCCAGGACCTTATCATTGTGAGGTGATGAAGCTAACCAGTTAGCCACCGTGCTGCCCTATGCTGGCTATGTTCTGTTGTGAAAAATATATTGGCTCATGTGATTTGAAAGTATTTTAGTTTTTAATTGATTCAACGTTAAAGAACATCCAGACTTTTCTGGAATTCGTCTGTTCGTCCATCTGCTTCCACTTAATCCTGGTCAGGGTCGCAGGGGGAAGCTGGCACCAATCCCAGCTGACGTTGGGTGAGAGGCGGGATACGCCCTGGGCAGGTCACCAATCTACCGCAGGGCAACACACGAGACAGACAACCATTCACACACATTCTCACCTAGAGGCAATTTAGAGTAGCCAATCAGCCTAATCCCCTCTGTACATGTCTTTGGACTGTGGGAGGAAACCGGAGTACCCGGAGGAAACCCAGGCGAGCACGGGGAGAACATGCAAACTCCAAACAGAAAGGCGCACGTGCCGAACCCAGGACCTTCTCGCTGTGAGGCGACAGTGCTAACCAGTCAGCCACCGTGCCACCCATGTAGTAGTAGTAGTAGTAGTAGTAGACAATGTGCTCCATCGAGGGGAAAAGGGAGCATTAAAATGTTTTGTCTTCAGCTAGTAGAGGGCCGTTTCTCATCCTAAGGCGCTTAAGATGAACCGGTTGTGAGGATCTACCCCTGGGGAGCTCCCCTGTCAGCTCCACACCTTCACAGGCCGTGTTTCTGTTTACTTTTACCCCCCAGTAGGAACACGGAAGTGATCTAAACCGCATCAAAATCACACAGTAGTCGCATACAGGCTTTCTAAAGTCTGAACTTTACTGTCGCTCCATTTATCTGTGCATCTCCCCCTTCATTTTAACCTTAACATTAAGCCGTGTTGTTTACACTCCTAACATTCCACGTGGCTGTACCCGAATCTGAATGTTTCCAGTCTAACTGGATTCGCCTGTTCAATACGGAGACACGAGGATATCTTATATAGGCTATCTGGCCATTAGAAAATCCCCCAGTGATTATTTTTTCCCTCAGTGATTTTAGTGATTTGGACCAACATGTCACGTATTCCCCCTCACTCCGTCTGTCTGAGGAAGAGCACGTGCTCTGAGCTGCGCTTTGTTCTTTGTTTGCTCAACTGTTCAATACAGAGATATAAAGGTGTTTCGTGTAGACGATCTGGCAAGAAGAAAATCCATTGGTGGTGATTTTTTTCAGTGGTTTTAGCGATGATTTCGACCAGAATGTCACATTTCCTCATCTCGCACTGCACGCCTCTCCTTTGTTTACATTTCTCCCACATGGACTTGGTGGGATAATGACAGGCAGCACGCAGGCTTTTTGTTTAAATCAAGCTCTTATAGCCATTTTTTTATTTTCAAGTTTCTGTTTAGTTTTCCAGCCACATCACCTCAGGCTCCAGGTTCTGTCATATGTTAGCTCCTGCATGTCATGTGGATGTTTATTGTAAGTGCATTTTTGTAATTAGGGTGAACATTGGTAAAATGAGATAGTTTTGGTCATTTCAAGTTCTCTGTACTTTTTTTTTTACTATAGGCCTTATATAACAACATATCATTTTTTGAAAAGCTTAGCTTGTCTTTTAAACAATTTAAAAAATAAAATGGAAAAAACAAGCAAAAACCAAACAAACACAGATTAAACAGTACCTTTTCAAACCTCAGCTGACCAAACCCCAAATCTTTATAGAGGATATTGGTAAAGTGGGACGCTTTTATTTTTGCTTTAAACAAATATATTAGGGCAGTGGCTCAAATGACCAATGTAAATTATTTATTTTCCTTTATAGATTTAAACACCATTCACTCAGGTCTCTCCTTCTCCTGCTTTTCATTTGCTGTTTTGCCATTGCTCTCTGAAATACATTTTCCCCCATGCACTAAACTGCAGGATAATGTTGATTATAACACAAACGCATAACTAGTTAGTAACCTACATACAATACTCCACCCATAATATGATCTCAGCACATTCTGATGGACTACTACTGTCCCCCATCAAGTAATCAGGCAAGGTAGGGTCAGCTTGTTCATGATGCAAAAACATCAAAAGATGTATTTTTTTTTTTTTTTTTGCTATCCATCATGGTATGTGATTATCATGTTGGCTACCAAAATATCTTAATAAAGTATAATTAAATAAAGACTTATTCAAGAACTATCTAAAAATGAACTTATTTAATCAATATATGGACAATGGTCAAAGTCAAATAAACTGTTGCATAAAGTAATACCTTTTAATATGCTGGAAAGGAAAAGAAACTCTACCCTTAACACAAATAATGTGCATGACAAATAAGGAATTTTTAGACTTTCTGGTACAATTTATAATCTTTCATCTGTACAAAATTTTGAAATTCTAGTCTAAATTATAGATTTTTATACCCTGAACATCATTTACCTCAAAGCATTTTGTCATTTCACTTCTCCCTGTTTCCAATGCCCCTAGTTTTGAAGTTGGCTGGGTCATGCTCAGGTAAATGACATCACATCTACACTGCATTAAACGTTTAACCCCTGACATCCCAAAAATTAACTAAAAAAATCTTTGATCAGTAATGGACATCTAGATAAAGATACTTAGGATCAAGCTTAAGTGGTCCACTTTACCCATCGACTCACATTGTTCACCCTACATCTTTCACCATACACGTGCGTCTCTCATGGTTGGTGTTGTGCTGGGAGAGTACCTACACTGAAGTACAAGCTAAAAAAAAGTCTCCAAAAACAGCATTGTTTTTAATGTATAATAGTTCTCAGTTCTTGTGGTGCAAACAGGAGAAAGGGGTCTACTTCCTCCAACACTTCTGAGAACTATGAAAAGTTCTTCTCGTCTGAAAGCACCTTTACTTAAAGCGTGTGAGCTTGAGATAATTAATCAATTGAAATCTAATAGTCAGGTTCAGTTTGGACAAGAAGCAATCTGTAAGTCGATATCCAGCCTTACAACATTGGGGCACTTTACTGTATGCAGTTAAAGAAGCAAGTATGCTACAGAAAGACTAAAGCACCTATCCACAATAGAAAGACCATAACAAGCTCAGCAATGAAGGCTGAACTGACAAAAGGCACATATGGATATAGTATAGGGTCATAGGACCATTTGATCACAACCAGGGCAGCAAGAATGACCCAGACTTTGTATATGATGCCTAGTTTGATGAGTAGATTTTCCTGAAAACAGTGAAAAAGGGAAATCTGAAGCCAGGATAAACTTAAAAAAAGACTTAAATTTGTTCAGAGCATAGGATTCGAAATGATGAAACTAATTTTAAAAAGTCCAAGACTGCTTTGTATACAGTAACCCACATACAGTATGTCTGCTCCAACCTACACCCTATTTTGTTCAAGTTAAACATTTGGAAGGTCTGGACACACAAACACATGAAAGTATATAAACAGAAATTTAAATGCGATTACTACAATTCTGTGAAATATTGCATATCTGTTGCTCAAATATTTTAAGATTCACAAATTCACCTCTTGAATTAAAACCTATTTTTTTGTTTGTTCTTATTTTGTTTACCTAGGATGCCAAATTTCAGAGTCAGCTACATGTGTAATTTAGATAGATGTTTGACTGCAATTTTTCAATTTCAGGTGTGTACATTTACTCAATGACTCAGGCAGTGTGTCACAGTCTAGACGAATCTGAGCTTGATGGCATTTTTAGCTGTTTATTTTGTAGTGTTTCTTCCTGTGACACAGTGAAAGGTACATGACCAGCACCCCCTTTTGTCTTTTAGTTGAGTTCAGATTATGAACTCATTTCCTTAAAAGAGTTCACATTCTGTAATTTTCTAGTCTTCTCCTTGCATGGTTGACCCATCAATCATCTATACTGCTTATCCACCCAGTTGTCTTCAGGCCATAGGCAGGGAACACCTTGGGCAGGTTGTCAATCTGTCACAGGGCTAATACAGAGACAAATCACCATTCACACGAACATTCACACCTGGGCAATTCAGAATAGTTAGCTGCCCTAATTGCATATCTTTGAACTGTGGGAGGAAACCAAAGCCCCTGGAGGAAACCCACCTAGGCACATGCTACTGTAATGGAAAATTTTAGTCTACTTCTTTTTTTTTCTTTTACTTTCACATTTTTCTCCTGTATCCATGATGATCAATACTTGTTAAATATCCTCAACTGTGATTATACTCAATAACAAAAATGTATTCCAAAAAGTCCTAGTTACATAAAATTCCTTGCTTGCAAAGGTCCAGACAGGCAGTTAACATGACTGAATGGTGACAACAGTCATGCTTAACCATTAGAGAGCCAAGACAGTTAAGAAAATTATAGTATTCTGTTTCACAGTGAAAGTTCACATTACCACTTTTAACTAAATCCATGGACCCTGAACAGATGAGATACATAGAAAATAAACACAAACTTCTCTAAATGAATGTATCTAGCCATGTAGCTAATCTCTAATTCGGTGAGCTGCCTTCAGCTAAATAGTTTACAAAAAATGTGTACATGCTTGGCTAAGCCACAAAGCACAGAAGCCAGGGCGGTTTATGTTTTGAAAACTAGAGCCACTGAACAATGATGAATTATTTCCTACATTGATTTGGTCTGCTTTTGGTCTGGCAGGGGGTAGCTCAGAGGTTAACACGTTGGCTTACTGATTGGAAGGTTGGGAGTTCAACTCCAAGCATTACCAAGCTACCACTGTTTGACCCTTGAGCAAGGCCCTTAACCTCAAAAATGCTCAGTTGTATAAATTAGATAAAAATGTAAGTGGCTCTGGATAAGGGTGTCTGCCAAATGACGGTAATGTAATGCTTCATTATTTTTAAGTACTTTGTCCAGTAGAAACTTTGCTGGGTCCACATCCAGACCCGGGTCCACCAGTTGAAGACTCTCGATCTCATAGCTGTTTTTGATCATTGCCTGTTGGCCTGGACAAATACTATGATGATACTGCAGCAAAGTAAATTACAATTTTTTTCTAACATGCCTTCAGCATTTAATACTTAAAAAGCAATACCCTGTTGATTGCTTTTCACCGAAGAGCAATGCAATGATTGAGCTGCTTTTCAGCGTGGTACCTTTTCACAAAAGCAATACAAATGAGAAGCAATACAATTTGTTTATTGCACTGTGTGCTGCCATTGCTGCATTTTTTTTTGTTGTTGTTTGTTTGTTTGTTTGTACATTTGTGAAATGTAATGCAGCAACAAGGATAATACCGGTACTCACTTTTGCATACATTCATCAGTGAATGCTTACCGTGCTGAGTGTTTTTTCACTGCAAGTGTAAAAGCCATGGAATGCAGGTTTTGCTTTTCAGTGTGCCACATTGTCCACAAGTCACTCATGTTATTTCCCTGATCATAAAGGATGTGATTGGTTAAGGGTTGAAAACTTGTAAAGGTGTCTTTGCAATTGTGTGTGCACCAATTACTTAAAATTACAGGTTTCGATAAAAACGTGATAAAAGAGAAAGAAAGAGAGAGAATCTGAAAACTAGATAAGATTCGTTTATTTACAAGTGAGGCAAATAAATCAGTGAGGTGTCCGTGTTATGTACTTTGTCAGAGATGATGGGATTGCTAAGAGAATGGCATTGTTTGGCTTTGTTGTGAAGCTAATGGTGTGTTCTGGGGCGGTGACTCTCTCACCTTTATTCACTCGTTTGGTGGACAACAAGTTCATTCATGCTTTACTGACTCTTAACTACCTTGTTAAGGGGCTCTTGAGTGAATTTTGTCCAAGGCTATATCGTTATAAAGGCCAACCCTCCCTACTATAATCTTTACACGCCTTTCCTGCTTTCAATCTTTTTCCCCATCTGTCTGCGTTTCTATCTGGAACTGAATCTCCTTTACGCACAAGAACAGTCAGACCCCACGGATAAACAGAACACACAAAGCGTGTGTCCTCGTCACGTAGCACATGTAGGCTGGAGCAGCTGTCAATCATGCCCCGGATTGACCAATCATCTAGCTTGAAATGAGGCTCAAGTTACCACATCTGCCACGTATTGGCTGAACTGGCACACAAACCCGTTTTCCTGCAGGAATCAAACCCCTTACTCATCGAAAAGCATTCTCCACGGCCATTGGCTCAGCGCGACGTCACTCATCCCCACGCCTTCACCGGATTGGTTGGTCACTGCAGGTTACCGCCTCCTTTATCTTCTCGGACGCAGCTGCTGCCTAAATGTACACAGTGTACAAACACAGAGCCGAGCAGTGATAAACAAGCTCAGCAGTCGAGCGGGGCGCCACGGTTTGTTACGGAAATGTCGCGAAGAAGACTGTTTAATGTCGGCTGCGCTTTGTGGCAGAGAAAGAGCAGCGCTGGGTTAAAACATCCCTTCGCTTTCTGTGCCAGCTTTGCGACGAGTTCGACACAAAACGAGCAGAAATGCTGCAAAGAAGGACAAAAGTGTCCAACGAGCACGGTGTCAGCCCCGCTCAGGCACCACCATGGCAGCGGGAAAGCGAAGGGCGAGGAGTCTTTTACTAAGTCAGGGAGGTGTTTTTCTTCAACCGCTCCGCAGATCGACCAAAAAACGTACTTATGGGCGAGATACAACGAAATGAAACGCCTGGTGCACGGTAAGTGCGAGGAAAGTGCTTTAGGCACGACGCTTAGCTGCATGTTCAGGGAAAAGAGGAATCAAAGAGGCTGTGCATCATGCTAACTCCACAGATTTCTGTTATTAAACATGCTGAATCGTGGGCTCTGGTGTCTTTTAATATGGCTCCACTTGATGGGCAAAATATTTCCCAACCCTGAGGGCTGCACTCTCAGATTTCCCAAGGCGGTGTCTGTTTTAGGAATAGGCATAAATACTTGTCAAAAACCTCACAGAAAGTACCTCACTGTGTTTATTGCTGAAAAATAAACATGAGGTCAGGGGCGTCAACATGCCTAAGGACCCAAATAGTGCAATCCTAGTCTTATCCATCCTAGTTTATTTACTTTGGCGAAACATATCTAGTTCCCTTGCAGCACAGCAGGGTTTAATTATGATAAAGCTCGGTCAAACACAGACGGATGTTGTCGACCTGCTGGAGGACACAATCTGGTCTGACCCAGGAGGAGAACTGGGACAGTGTTGACCTGTTTGTCTGCCTTGTAGTTCTGGTGTGGTGTTGTGGGCTAACATGATGGTGCCTTTTTCCTTCAGATTTGATTCCTCCCGGAGTCTGCAACCTTCTCAACCCCTCCACCATCTATGCCAACAATGAGGTGAACTTGGAAGAGGTGGACATCTATGGTTTTGATTATGATTACACACTGGCCCTCTACTCAAACGCTCTGGATGAGATGATCTACAACAAAGCCAGAGAGTTCCTCGTAGAGCACTACAAGGTCTGTGGTCTGTTTTTAGGAACACTGTGACTGTGGAAATGTGTTTTTAAAAAAAAGGTCTCCACGTGAATGCAGTTAGGACCTTGACAGTTGAAAATTGGGTGAAAATGTAATTTGCATGGCCCCAAATGTATGTAATGAGTTTGGCATTAAAAAAAAAACTTTAATAGAATAAAAATTAATAAATTCTTCACGTGAATACAATTAGGACCTTGACAACTGAAAATTTTGGTAAAAATGTAATCTGCATGGCACCAAATGCATGTGACGGGTTTGACACCAAAGAATACTTTAATAGAATTTTTTTTTTTTTTTAAAGTGAAAAGGTGTTATCTGGACTAACCTTATTCATGGTTACAGCTTTTTAGTTTAATGTTGTAAAATCACAGGTTTCAAGTGGAGAGCATAGACTTCCAAGGTCTTTAGTAACAGTTACACAATTAGTAACAGTGTTTGTTACTCTCTACAGTGCCACGTATACCCTTATTTTTACAGTTTCTGTGCTAGTTTTATCATGCTTGACTTCGTAAAGATTTCTAGTGAGACGGTCATGACTGACACATTGAACTTTTTCCCCCTTGTGTAGTATCCTCAAGGTATCAGCAAGTACAGATACATCCCCAACTTCGCAACTCGAGGCCTTCATTATGATATCCAGAAGGTATATTCCGAGACAACGTTGTAAAATACAAAAGCTAAATGAAACATGCTTATACACATGTTCCAGTGACTGATAAGTGGGTTTTTGCACCATAGGGACTGCTGATGAAAATAGATGCATTCCATTATATTGAGCTAGGGACTGTGTACAGGTACGTTGTCTTTGGCTGCATTATGCATAATGCCTCATTAGCGCAATGAAACGGGGGATGTGTTAGTGTTAATTTTGTTGACTTCCCTGTCAACTGTCTGACCTCCAATAACAACATGGCAACAAATTGCTTATGTGATTGGCACTGATTTATTTAAAATGAGCTTGCTCATTTATTTTTAGATGTTTTTTTGTTTACATAAATACCAGTGCTTTAATTTGTCCTAACCTTTATATAAGCTTAACCTTTTATATTATCTGTTATTAGCTAACCTATTGTTTGCTAAAGCTAACCACCACTAAAGAGTGAGCCAAGAGGAAAATGTTGCAGAAACCAAAACTTGTCCACATTACAATGCACTTATTTATTTATTGATTCATTTATTTATTTATTTATAGTACTTCTGACTCGACTTTGATTATTTAACTGTAATTATAAGACAATTCAGATCCCTAATTGAGATATTTTCCTCAAAGGGGTCTGAAGCCTGTTCCAGATGATGAGGTCATGCAGTTGTATGGAGGCTCTAATCACATCCCTCTTCACCAAGTCAGCGGCTTCTATGGAAAGGTTGTTGTTCCTTCTTGTCTGTCGCCCATTTTGATAAGTTTAGGTTTGTTATTGTGTTTTATAAGGTATTTATTGAAGATATTGACACACCTCTCAGTGAATAAGTGACAGAAATGGAAGGGCTTTTTTAAAATTTTATTATTATCATTTTTATTTAAGAACTTTCGTTGTTTAACTTTCTGGTGTTTTATTTAATGCCCCCCCCTCTCTCCTTTCCCTTGTTTTTCCCTCCCCAAGATACTGCTTTAACTATTACTTGATTTCAAACATTTGGAATACAAATTTTCCCTCTTTGTTTCCTCTTTTTCTACTAATTGTTTTCCTGGGTTGGTTTGTTAAATGCTTGTTATTTGGTGGTTTGTCTGATTCCCCCACATCTCTTTAGTAAATATACATGTTGAATGCTAAAAAATAAAAGTCTTCTGAAAACGGGTAGTGGTGGTGGGTCAATAAATTTTAATAATTCGAAGCAATGCCCCCCATTTATTTCTTTTGGAAGGATTTAGTTGATGAAATAATATAATTGTTGTTACTGTGAATTAATGGTGTGGGATTTGTTGTTGAATCTGTATGATCTAACCTCAGTTTTCTCTGTAATGGAATTGTATTGTAGGGACCCAAGATGAAGCAGTTCATGGATGTGTTTTCCATACCAGAGATGACACTTTTGGCTTCTGTTAATGACTATTTTATCACCAATGACATTGAATATGACCCTGAGCACCTCTATAAAGATGTATCTGTAAGTGCATAATAATAATAATAATAATTGTAATAATGATGATGATGATTTCAAAAATATATAAATATCTTTTAGACATGTATAAGTTTTATATGATGGTTGTGGGATTTTGAGATACTGAGGCAAGCCTTGATCCATTCTTGTTAATATGCAGTATTCTGGTGTAAGTGTTTTCAGATATATGCAGTGACATGTAAATAACTTTTAGTATGTGAATGTATTTTGGTTAAAAAAAATTCAGACACCTATAAAGCATTTTCAAAGGCCTGTAAAGTATTTTCTTTTCAACTAGGCTGCAGTTTAAACCTTTTAAATGTGTATGTTGTTCATTAAGGAGATTGTTTTGTTTTGTTAAGTTTCAAGTTTATTTCCATAGGACTTTGACTTTAACAAACCCTCCATTCGTTCAGTCAAGTAAAACTAGACTTTGCAGAATGTGGTTCCAGGGTGATTGTTTAGTTGCTGCTCCGTTCTCAGCTTGAGCTTGATGAAGTCTTTTCTTTGTGCTTTTCCCTTCCCCCCCCTCCATTCGGATGGGCTTGGTCTTGCTCCCAGTGAGCAGAAACAAGTTGTGTTGAATTGTCCTCATGCTCTTCTTATTCTTTGCTTCTGCTCAATCATCAGTCTACACTTAACATAAGACAAAATTTGTATTTTCAGTGCTGTCACGAAAAGAATTTGTTGCTATCTCTTGAACAGTACTTGTTGAAAAGACCTTTTTCATCATGTTTACACTGTACACAAGTCTAGAACATGCTGTACTCTCCACACCTATCTGGCAGTGTGTCAAAAGTTGATCTGAATCAGTCCTTGGTTTTTAGGAAGACATATTGTAAAGTGCAAAGAGGGAGAAAATGCCTAGCATGTTTTCCATTTAGGAGCTCAGGCTGTGGCGGTTTGTTTGCCAGATTGTGACCGTCTAAAGCATTTTGTCATGACGTCATGCTGTTATTGTGGTCACTGACACTTCGACTTTGTTTTCACAGGAAGCTGTTGGTATGGTGCATATTAAGGGGTACATGTACAAGTGGATAATGACGGACTTGGGTAAGCGTTCAGTATTCTTCTGCAGAAACTGCGCCATTATATTTTGATACACATGACATGGGCATTCCGAGTACTACTTCCGTCATACTGAGCAGCATTTGGCACTACGTCTACGTGACATGTAAACACATTGTTGCTTACAAAACCCAGAATTTCCTGTGCTGCAAGCAGTGTATGCCCACTGAAAACAAGCCAAACCATTTCATCTTGTATTCTGTTATATATTAGCATCTTCTATGTAAATTTGTTAAATGAGAAAGTAAATACATAAATATGAAAATGAGTGAATTTTACAATTTTTAAGGTTATAACAATCAATAAAAACAGCAGTGGCTGTTTTTTGTGTTTTTTTTGTGTTTTTTTTTTAAAGCAAGTAATAAATTAACGTCTGTGCCAAAAATAAAACATTTTGACACATATTAATTTATATTAATGTTTTAACACCCACCAGCAAGCACTTGGGCCGAATCCCAAGCAACTTCCTCTTAACCAACCACAGAATGGCATTGTACAGTCAGGGGTTGTGTTGTGCATTGCATGCAGTGTGGCCATTTGAGAGTCAGCCCCATGAAAACGGAAGTCACTGTTAACTCAAAATGCTGAAGATATGTCATTTTATGCCTTGATTTGTTTTACTTCAGTAAGAGTAAAAAAAAAAAAAAGCCTATTGAAACTATTCTGTGAAGAGGTTCAGGGAAAGCCCCTTGCCATCTGCTGACAGTCTAGTGCATGCAGTGCTCTGTGAGATTACCACAGGGCAACCCCTCAGGCAAAAAAGGAAAGTAGTAGTGTTCTTAGGATGGAGGAATTCTTAAGTCTTTCATCCTCAAACTTTGTGACTGTAACTGAGCCACTACTATATGTAGGAGTGTTTTAAGTGATGAAGGAGGCATGAAGGTTGATCAATATTGATGAGGTTAGCAATATAATTACAGTACAAGTCTATATATACATACATACATACATACAGTGGAACCTTGGATTGCAAGTAACTTGGTCTGTGAGGGTTTGCAAGGCGAGCAAAAAACTTTAATAAATTTTGACTTGGTAAGCGAGCAACGTCTCGCCATACGAGTACTATGCATACGCTTCATCTGCCGAGCCTCACATGATCACAACTTCTTTCACTCACTGTGGGATTGTGGCTCGTATAGTCAACATCCGTGCTAGCGTAGAAAAAGACTGATTCCTAACTTCAAATGAGATCAGAGAGATGAGTAAAATGTGGGAAAGGGTGCAAAACTTTGTAGAAAAGCACCACCTGAATAAGGTTGTAGCAGTGCGAGCGATGAATCTGTTTAATGACCATGCAATGTTGCATTTCCGCCAAATCCTCAAAAGGAGGCAAAAGCAGCATTGGATAGCTTCCTTGTAAAAGTTGCATGAAATGAAAAAAGATTCCAGTGAGTCTTTTTATAGCTCCCGCAATCAGTCCTAATCCAGTACACCTGTCACCACCCATGTGACGCGCTGTGGCGTTGTGGAGGAAAACCAAGTAGTAGTCTTTAGCGTGCACGTTCTCTGACATGCACCGCTATTGGGAATGCTCAGAACAGGCGTGCTGCACACACACTCCACGTGGGCAATTTCATGACAGCTTTATGTATTTCTACTTTATATTTTGTATTGTATTTTGTCATATTTATATAAATATTTGTGGGTTGTGCAACAAATTATCTGAGTTTCCTTTATTTCTTATGGGAAAACACGCTTTGATATACGAGTGCTTTGGATTATAAGCACGTCTCCAGAACGAATTATGCTCGCAAGCTGAGGTGTGTGTGTGTGTGTGTGTGTGTGTGTGTGTGTGTGTGTGTGTGTGTGTGTGTGTGTGTGTGTGTGTGT
>JAQLOM010000038.1:11328890-11341711 GCA_030068315.1 Chrysichthys thysi | reverse complement strand
GCCTTGCTCAAGGACCCAGCAGTGGCAGCTTGGTGGTGCTTGGATTCGAACTCCCGACCTTCCGATCAGTAGCCCAAAGTCTTAAGCCCCTGAGCTACCACTGCCCCATTCATCTTTTGATCTCAGATCCTTTCTTCGTGTATAGCAAAAACAAATGTACTGGCCTTGACGTTCCAATACTTTCAGTGGGGACTGCATACATTGTTTATTTAGATTGAAATGAGATGTAAATGGGTCTTTTTAAGAAGTATTCCAATTTGTACATGTTTATGCCTAAAGATGCATTGTTTTCTGATTACAAGGGGTTTTTCAGACGCACCATTCGTATGAAGCTAGAGTATGAGCGCTGTGAACGGACCTGTCGAATCCAAAAGAAGAATCGCAATAAATGCCAGTACTGCCGCTTCCAGAAGTGTCTGGCTCTCGGCATGTCCCATGATGGTGAGATTTGTGCAGTCACATTTAAAATCCAAAAATAAGAGGTCTACAATTACGAATGTAATTATGTTTTCAAATTTGAACATGCTGGAATTTGTTGAGTTATAAGAAGAGATAATTTATCATGATCATCCGCCTTGTGGGAAACTTTGGATACTCCTGCGCATTTGATTATTTTTACATGGTTTGCATAGTAGTTACTTATGAGTTTCCTCACTTGAAACTCCTAGTGTGCTCACCTACTTTGTGCTAAAATGGAAGAATTATTCAGCTTCAATCATTTTATTTCTAGCTGAGTTTAATTATGTGAAAGGAAAGAAAAAATTAGCTAGAAGAAAATTATTGGATTTAAATTATTACTTTATACCGTGTTTATAACTGTGTTTGAGGCCACAAAGAGAGCTAGTAGAAGGCAAAACATGAGGTTTAAGGCTTTTTTGTGTAATTTGATGCCAGTCCTTGCAACATACTTGAGTTTAGAACATGCTGGAAGTCAGAATTTAGATAACTGAAATCCTGTAACTCCACAGCTATTCGGTATGGCCGTATGCCAGAGGCAGAGAAGAAGAAGCTAGTGGCAGGACTGCTAGCTGGAGAGAAGAGTCTACTGAGCCCTGGAGGCTCTGATCTCAAAACTTTGGCGAAGCACGTCAACTCAGCCTACCTGAAAAACCTCAGTATGACCAAGAAGAAGGCACGAAGCATCCTCAGTGGAAAAACCAACTGCACACCGGTATTTTCATCGTTTGCCTACAAATGTTTGTGTTTCAGGAGTCAAACAATTTGAGTCTGTGTTAGTACTGCAGTAAATCATAAACATGATGATCATCACGTGGTAGATTTCACAATCATATTATTCTCAGTCCAAAACTTTAGCTTCTAAACTATTTGTTAACTTTTAAATTAATGGTTTATGTAGCACAGTAATATTTATTGAAAATGTGATGGAGCCACTCTTGCTAAAATGTGGATGAAGTTGGGATGTACAGTAGTTTATGTGATCCATCTTTGCATTATACTTAAATAACTTAAAAATCCCTGGTCACTGTTTCCATGATTTGAGTACTAGGAATGGTACTCGTGTTTAAATAAATAAAAAAAAAAAAAATAGTGTGATCTTTGTCTACAACTGTCATCTGCTTGTCAACTTTTCAAACTAGTTCCAGTACTTTCATTCAGTCTTGCTCATAACTCTCCAAATTTAAGATTAAACATCACCAAATTTATCAAAATTTACATTTAAGTGTATTTGAAATACTGAGAATTCTCTAAAATTCTCTAAATCCAGGCCTGGGGTGTAGACAGCGTTCGACTTGATCCCAAAAATCTTCAGTGGGGTGGAGGTCAGGATTCTTTGCAGGCCATTTGAGTTCTTGCACAACAGTCCATGTCTTTCCAGGCATTGTTTCATACATGGGTGCCTTGTCCTGTTAAATCAGGTTCCTCATACCTTCAGTGAAGGGTAATTGAAATGTTGCAACATACAAAGATATTCTAGATCCAAATTTGTGACATGAGTTTGGCAAAGAATCACTGCATGTGGGTGTCTTCATACTTTTGGCCATATAGTCCATTTTGGGAATGTGTATTTGTCTCATCAGCCAATCATAATATTACCGTTTAATTCATTTTATTGAAACAGAGAATGAATGCTATGTATGTAAACCCATCTGACTTGTTTTTATTTATCAGCCTTTGTACATCTTCTCTTTCTGCAGCCCTTTGTGATTCATGATATGGACTCATTATGGCAAGCCGAGAACGGTTTAGTCTGGAACCAGCTGAACGGTACTCCCCCAAACAAAGAAATTGGAGTGCATGTCTTCTACCGCTGCCAGTGCACCACAGTGGAAACTGTTCGAGAGCTCACAGAGTTCGCCAAAATTATCCCTGGTTTCGTAGAACTGTTCCTTAACGATCAGGTATCAGTGTAACAGTAATCAATAACCTTTTTTGTTTTGAAAACAAGATTCTTATTAAAAGGCTCTACTGTGTTATAACAGTGATTCATAGCTCCTCTGTTAATATAAAACTCATGTCAGATTCAGGCATTATTTTCTTTGAGCTTATTTTGCCCATACTTCTCTCTTAGGTAACTTTGTTAAAGTATGGTGTTCACGAGGCCATTTTTGCAATGCTGCCATCACTCATGAATAAAGATGGACTCTTGGTAGCTAACGGGAAGGGCTTTGTGACCAGAGAGTTTCTGCGTAGCCTGCGTAAACCCTTCAGTGAAATTATGGAACCCAAGTTTGAATTTGCTGTGAAGTTCAATGCCCTGGAGTTGGATGATAGTGACCTGGCTCTGTTTGTTGCAGCCATCATACTGTGTGGAGGTGAGAGTTGAGAGAACGCACTAGCAATACAGATTTGTAATGACGTGTAGCATACATATGAACATTATCTAGAATTTTCTGTTCATGGATACAGGTTGTTATTTTGCTTTAATATCTGTTATCTTGAATTGGTTTAAATGTAATGACACTAGATTAACACAAGTTCAAAAATGATTATGAGCGTAGCACTTTTCTATTCCTTTGTTTAAATGAGTACAGTATGATATTAGGCAAGGGATGCTGTTCTGATTTGGACTGAGGATTAAGTCATTACAAATGCGATTTAGATCTAGGCTTTGACTTGGCCATTCCATAAATCTCCATTTCTTCCTTCTGTGGGCACCTGATTTCAGATTGGAACATTCAACATGGTGATGTACTGTATGTAGGGGTGTGCTTACTTTTTCTACAATAGAAAATTGCATTTGTTTATTTCAAGTGTATATAGGATGAAAATAATGTTAATTTATCATGGTCACTTGTTAAATTACATCACCTTTATCAGCATTGCTTAACGCTGTGGAAGAAAAGACCCTAAATCAGGGGTCCCCAACCACTGGGCCGCGGACCGGTACTGGTCCGTGGGTCTTTTGGTACCGGGCCGCGAAACAATAATAACCTTTCTGAAATTTTTTGTTATTTTATTTTTATTAGTTTCCTGGGTCTCTTATTTTGAAAAATTCCACTCTGGTCACACTACTGCACGTGACTCAGAGAATGTAGCAGTTCCATCGCAACACTTTGCGCCCCCCTGGTCTGTCCGTTTACATTGCAAACCAAACAACAACCCCCCCTCCCCGGTCTTTGCAAAATATTCTGACATAAAACCGGTCCGTGGCGCAAAAAAGGTTGGGGACCCCTACCCTAAATGATTTGGACTAAACTACACCTGATGCTCATTCGAAACACAGGCAGGCAGGCAGGCAGGCAGACAGACAGACAGGCAGACAGACAGAGCCAGCCTCATGGTGGATATGTAGATTCTGTGTTGCTCCTGAGCAATGCTAGCTTCAAGAGGGTTAAAATGTACTGTACATCTTTCTCAAAGTATGTTGAAAAAGCCTAAACATTTCATGGGGTGTACTTCACACTTCTGATGATTGTCCATTCTAAACCCTGTCTTTTAAGAAATGATCAGCCAAGCCTAATGTCTCCGTAATCTCTCTCTTTCTTCAGACCGCCCCGGACTCATGAATGTGAAGCAGGTGGAGCACATTCAGGACAGCATCCTTCAAGCTCTGGACCAGCACCTCCAGGCCCACCATCCTGAGTCGGCCCACCTCTTCCCCAAACTGCTGCAGAAGATGGCTGACCTGAGGCAGTTGGTCACGGAGAATGCTCAGCTGGTCCAGATGATTAAGAAGACTGAATCTGAGACCTCGCTCCATCCACTTCTACAAGAAATCTATAAAGACATGTATTGAGTCTTAGACTCGGGACTTTCAAACTGAATTAAGAGACATGGCATCCACGGTGCTGCAAATACCATAGAATTTTTATATTGGCAATTATGGAGTTTTACAAATACTGTGTTTTTCTTCGGGGCAGGGCTTTTATTTCTCCCAAAAAAAATCTTGATTTTTGTGAAGGTCAACCTCTGTTTCCAGGTGGTGAACAGTACATTAATATCACCCAGAATATAACAGTATTTTCATAAAATGAGTGTACATCCTTTTGAGTTCATTCACCCATTTCTCATCCAGTTGTTTCCAATTAATTGGACTTTAAATAAAAATATTTGGAGAAGTAGTGATCATATCATGTTTACCTATTTCATGGCTGCTGCACATACCTAAATCCAGATTGCACAGGACTTTCTGGGCCCTTCTAAAGGTCTGTTAGTTCATAGATTTAACAATTATTGATGCAGGCCTAAAGAATCTAACTCCAATACTGAAGCATTAGGAAGTAATCAGAAAGGTGGGGAAACTGTTTCACTTGGTGAATTACTCAGGTGTTGAGTAACTGCATGTCAGGGTTTTTTTTTTTTTGCATACAGTTACCAAATGAATTGAATAGCCATGTCAAATTCACCATGACCTTGAATTTCAAGTCAATCTAATATGCACATGAAGCATAAACACTTTACTGAGTTGACTCGTGTCTCCAGTACCATGTACTGTTTCACATCCTTGTCAGAAATCTATTTAGGTATACTTTCTTCAATGTTCTTGATTCAGTTGGTTTCTTAAAGGAATACTTTGTACTTTGAAACTAAATATTGATCCACCCCCATTAGTAGTGCAAAGGTTTGCACAACAATTCTGCAGTTTCATTTGGAAAGTCCCATTACACCCAGTTGTTTGTAGAAGAGCAGCATGTCACCAGTCTAAAAATCATTATTTAGTTTCTGGTCCTGTGTAGGAGAATTTTGATGCAGATGGTGGACAAATACAAAGCAACCAATTCTGAATTATTTGTTTTTGATTTGAGAGCTCTCAGTGTAATATTATGTTGGAGTCAAGTCATATTTATGTTTATTCATTTATCTAATTACCCTAACATACACATTTATAATTTAGTCTTTTAACAAATCCTAATCATGCCATGTTTCTTATGTATTGGCCCATACATAACATCGCCTAACGTTATTTAGAACCTTTAAACATTAACCCTATTGGTATGAAACTGGTTGTACATTACAGCTGATTTCATGACTGTAGAATATTCCATCTTTTTCCCTAGATTTTATCCATGCCCTATTTGTAGGCATTTAAGATTTTATTGTGTGTTAAAATGATTACACTTGCTGCTGTAAAAGCTGAAGAGCACAATATAAATGACCTGTATAAACAATGGGATGTTTATCTGATTATGTGGAATATTTTTTTAATGCACACAGACACGCACACAATTCACTTCAAACCACCCAGAACACTTTTCTGTGATGATTCAAGCCTTTTAGTAGTTTGTTTGGCATTCATTTGCAATACCCATTCAACACTAAATTAAAGCCCAGTATTTTACATGATGTTGTTTTCTGTGATTTCCCGTTACCTGTCCCAAGTCTGGACCTAACTTGTGTCCTATAAGGTACTACTTCGCAACAGGACTCAACATCCTGAACAGTAGCCCAAAGCCTTACAGAGTGAATACTATCACTTGGTGTGTCGGACTAGTATGCTTCAGAGACAATTGCCCAAGTTTTAGAACAAATCCCTGTGTACAAAATGTCAGAATATTGGCATCTACAAATGTCAGTAAAATACCAGTGGTTCAATTAATGTCTTAATTGCCATTATGATGTGCAAGCAACAAATGAATGGGTACGAGAAGTCAAATTTTCTAGTGTCCTGCTAAAATATTGTCGGTTCTCCAATTAAATGATCAATCAAAACTGTGCATTGAAATAGTATTGCAGTAATATATTAATTAACATGAACAAATATCTATTGGTTCGCCTACAGGGCAACACATGTTCATGCACACATTCTCACCTAAGGTAATTTATCATAGCCAATTCACCTACATGCATGTTTTTGGGAGGTAGCAGAAAACTGAAGAACCTGAAGGAATCCCATATAGACCAGCAAGAGCATGCACAGAGACTCCACACAGACACTAACCCAAGCTCAGGACCCAAAACTACCCACTGTGCCAACAGGCCACCCAAAAGCTCAGTTATTAGAGGTGTCTCCATGTCCCAGAATACGTCCAAAAGGGAACACCCTAAATATCTACTTAAATAGTAGGCTATATCAAGGTCATTAGTTCTATGCTGCGTGAATTGGTGGAGGTCACGAGGCCCCAGATTTACCAGGTAGCGGCGCCACTGTCGTCATCGAGGTAGGCGGGTCTATTGGTTAATTGAACCAATTGCGTACAAGCTATTTTAATTGACTAAAGCCACGCCCAACATTTTTTATATATAGGTGTGTATTTGCTTACTGAAGTGAGAAGTTAAAGTGTACGTTAGTTAGCCGGATGGAGAAAAATACACAGGTCACAGAAGAGCCGAGAGTACGGAATGGTATTTGTAGGTAAGAAAAATGCTTACACTTGGTGTATCTTTTTAACCTAACGTTTGTCAGTGCGGTTGTTTATCTCCGGCTTCCGTGTTGGCAGTTGTGAGTAACGAATGTGATTGGTGGGATGAAGCGTCCTGTGTGACGTAGCTCTTCCCCAGCAGGTGCTCCTCCTGAGGGAGACTCACCTGCCGATAGGAACACAACCGTTTCCGCTCCGTGTGAGTGAGCTCCTGATGGGACGCTAACCCTGCGGGTTTTAAAATGGAGGGTTGTGGGGTGCTGTGTAGGCATTCAGGCAAACGTGGGTTTAATTTGAACAGGCGACTCTGCAGGTATTGTTCAAATCAAACGTTTTGTATACAGGCTTATTACTGCAGTTCAAAAAATGCAATTAACTGTTCTAGCTAGCAAGTAACTGTCACATTCACTTGTGACCCAGCAGGTGACGGAACTAGCTAGCTATGCTGTCCGCATCGTGTGGTAAACAAACACCTTCGGCTTTATTGTACCGAAGGTTGTTTACCATAAAAGACGACGTTCTGTCTCTAAACCTGACTGGTGTGGTGCTTACCTGGCTTTCCACCTCCACACTCCTGTAACGGTCACTCAGGAGGTCGTTTCTTGTAAACTCTTCTGTTCGTTATCTTTCTGGAAATGCGCACGGAAAATTAGCCAAGGGATGTTTCCCAAGCTTACTGTAAGCTCAACACCTTCAGCCTCAGTTATTTTCTGTCCCTAGGTTACCTCGTGAGAGTTGGGACGTTAAATTAAACACGTGTATCCAAATTTTATCAATCTAACTCTGACTAATCCCCCCCCACTCAGAACAGCACTTTTCCTTATCCCTAGAATGGTACTGTTAAGTGCTAGTATAATAGTTTGTTTAGGATGTATTTCCCAAACTCTAATGTCTGACTTTCAGTTTTTTAGTAACTGATAATTCTTGATTAGTGTCTCCCAATGGGGAGATTTTTGGCACAAGAATAATATCTAATGGGCCTCATATGAGCATATTGCAAGGAAATGCACACAGTTGGGAGGAAAATCTGAGGACTGTGGGGTCTCAGGAGGTTACTGTTCCTTTGGTCCTTAAATATCACCCATGTTCCACTTTTAAGCCAAAAAAGGGGACATGTAGAGATTCCCAGGTGAAAATTGTGTACAAGGATATAAAATGTGCACCACTTCAGCAGCAAAGAAAATTGCACTTTGGTACTTTATTTCTGAATGCATGCTATAGAACCTTTTTGATTGCAAATGTTTTTTGTGCTAATATTAATGCTTTAGAAATGTTACTTTGAACATCCTGTGTTTGTCTTTCAGACAGTTTGTAAATGGCTCATGCAGGTTTGGTCAGCACTGCTCTTATCTGCATGAATATCCTGCTGTGCCTTCAGTTCAAGTGTGCAGATACTTCCAGAAAGGAAGTTGCTGGTTTGGGGAAAACTGCAGGTGAGTGGTGCAGTTTCTGTCCAATTTCTGTTCATCCACATTGATAAAGCTTTGAGGGGGTTTTTCCTCTCTATTTTCATCTTGCAGGTATCTTCATATTTCTGGTCCAGACAGTGGGTCTCCTGGTGCCAGGCGTGGCTCAGCACCTGTAGTTAACGCTTCTGCGTTGCCAGGTCATGTTTCAGGAGATCGACGGGGTTCTGAGCCTTCACTTTTCCCTGTGCTGGGTGTGAACAACTGGGAACGACGAGGGTCTGAACCCTTGGTGACAAATTTAAGCTCCCAGCAGACTTCACAACATCCAACTACAGATATTGTTGAGGAGGAAGAGCATACGGTGTTGGAAGCGGGGTCGATACTTCACCCGCAGGGTAAATTAGATTTAATTTGTAATCTATATGCACAGTATGTGCTGCACAGCCTGGCAGTTCCTGGGTGTGAATTTGGTGCAGTAGCAAAGGATCTTTTGGTTCTGCAGAGGAGGGGTTGCAGCTACAGGGAAGTGAGGGGCAGGGTCCCCATCATTTACCCTGCAACAGTGCAAGTGAATCTGCAGCTGGTTCTGCATCTGATGTTCAAGCAAAAACTGATTCTAAAACGGAACATCAGGTGTGTAACTTTTTTGTTTTAATTCAAGACCTGTAAAGTTTCTAGTGCATTTATGCCAGCATGGTGACTTAAAGACTCCATTAGCAGCTTTTAATTATTTAAAGTAGCAACTGTCCTGCACTTGTTCTAGTCTCCAGCTTCCATCATGACTCCTGGTTATTAGTTGGGAGCAGATTTGGTCAAATTTACCAGTGTGTAAAGCCTGATCAAATGCTAGTGAATATTGATGTTTCTTGTTGCCACTTTTGTATGTCCACATCCCCTTTCATTTTTACAAGTAAATGTTCTTGCAATACAGGGTTGTCTTGGTTTCTGCAATGCTTGCTAGCATTGGCTATTTGTCGATGTTTCACAGAAATTTAAGTCTTTTGAACTCCTCTAGCCATCATCTATACTGCTTATTGTTCAGGGATGTGTGGAAGCTAGAGCCAAAGTGGATCTATTTCTATTCTGATAATTCAATCATATTCTAAGTGTCTTCAGAAAATATTCCTTTTATGTAGCATTTTGATGCAAATGTCATTTGATGTCTAGTGACTATTTGTTGGATGAATGTATCTTGCTCTGAGAAGAGCAGGCAGCACTGCTTGCTGTGTATATTGGCTTAGGCTTTACTATTTTCAGGGACTCCATCTGCAGGAGGGTGGTGCGGCAGCTTTGGTTGACCAGGGACAATCCGAGGCCTACAATCAAAGCAAAGATGTCTTTTGTGGTATCTGCATGGACAAGGTTTATGAAAAAAGCACAGTGCGGGAGAGGCGCTTTGGAATCCTGCCTAACTGCAGTCATGCCTTCTGTCTTGGCTGCATCATGACCTGGCGAAAGACCAAAGACTTTCAGGAAGAGGTCATCAAGTAAGTTTAGAAAGGGTTTTTTTTTTTTTTTTTTTTTCTTCCCTCCCTCCCTTTGCTTTCTGCTAGTAATGCTTGGCTTTCGGTGAACTGATGAGTGAAATGTCTGGCCAAACAGAGCCTGTCCGCAGTGCAGAGTGAAGTCCTCTTTTTACATTCCCAGTAAGTACTGGGTTTGTGAGGGTGAGCAGAAGGAAGCACTGATCTCTTCATTTAAAGAAAAGAGCAGGTAAGATTTGCAAAACAAAAACCCTCTAATACTAGCCCATCATGCTGCTTTTTGTGGTGTACTAAACTGTTGAACATGTGGTTCTATGGTTCATGGCTTCCAAATGGTTGGGCTTGCCCTGAACAGGGCTTAACTAGGATTTTGGTCCCTTGAACAAGCAGTCTCTAGTGATCAAGGGCAAAAGTCTAAGCCCTGGTGGTCAGGGCTGTTTATTTTGCCTACAAGTTCATAGCAGTTAAACATCAACCTGAACTCAAGTCCTCTTTGGGGTTTTTTTTTTTTTGTGTAAAAATTGAAGTTGTGCTATTCTGAACATCTTGTACGTTTGACCCTGGGCTCAGGTTTCTGTCTGCATGAATTTAATTTGTGCAGGTCATCCCAAAAAATGCCAGTAGGTGGCTTGGGTGCTCCTTGGTGTAAAATGAATTTGTGCCCTGCAATTGATCATTTCTCTAGCCAAGGTGTGTTTGCTTTGCCAGGGTTTTTTGCAATAGGCTTTGGATTCATGATGACCCTGACCAGGACAGTTTAATGTAGATGTATAATTGTTTCTGCAGCCATATGAGCAAAGCTGCAGAAATGAAATTCTAGCAATGGTAGAATCCTTTGGGGCAATCCTACACCCAAATTGCAGCCCTGTGCTGCTCTACAGCAAAGGTTTTTCCATCTGCATAACTGGTATTCTTTTCCTCTGAGCTGTTCATTAGAAAGCAGTCATGTTTGTGGTTTTTTTTTTTTTTTTGCAATTTGTGTGGAAGCAAATATAAAACTCAACCAGTGCCAAATTTCTATACTGTCTAAAGAATTGACTTTTGCTCTGCTTCAATCCCACAGTAAAATAAAGTGCAATTTCTTCATGCGTCATGGATGCTGTCCTTTTTCATCAGAATGCATCTTTAGCCATGAGTTGCCACCTGGACATAGACCTCATCGCAGATGTTTTAGACCCAAGGTGACTTCCTTTTTCTCTGAACCTTTAACTAGCTATAATACTTTGGTACATTGCAGAGAATTACTGGAGTGGGAATTGATATTTATGATACTAGAAAAATCAGTAACCTTACTGTTTCTATCCAACCATACAGAATGCTTTGGAGGTGCTGGATGATATGGATAGTGAGACCCAGAGGCTTTTAAGCTACCTCATTGCCCTGGCAGTTTTCGATGATGAGGAATTTGAGTTTATGCAATTTGAGCTGGTTTGACCCATTGCTTGACCAAGCTTGGTATACCTTTATGGAGATTGGGTCTGGGAGGTCATTTGTGTAACTTCTTTTTTTTTGGTAATGTGCCATTAATACTCTTAGCATGGTGTGTGCAGACCTCTTGCTTTGCAATGTGCCAGTCTGCTAGATCCTTTTGTATGTCATAGTTTCAGTCTCCATCTGGCTTTTGATTTTTAATGATACTGGCCTTTTCTGTTTGGAGGGGGTGAGACATTTTGAAAGTGTAGTTGTGCTTTTCTGTTGGAGGCCAGCTCAAGTATTTTGTAACTATTAAAAAAAAAAAAAGTTAATTGATACTTGAATTTACTACTGTTATTGGATTATTCAATACATGCCTTGTGGTAATATTTGTACATTACTTCAAGAACAGATTTTAATGAAGGTTCAGTTTTATTTGTGTAAATCAGGCCAGGGCCACCTGTCTGTTAACTGGGTCCAGCCTAATGTGGTATTTTGCCTACTTGCACACTGGATTCAGTTTGTGTTGGAATGGAAATTCATCAATTAGTGCTGGACTTCAGAGTTGGGAGCCTCTGGCCTGATGTCTGACACTTGAGCCATGTCTGTTAGTCCAGATAAACCAAACACTACCAATAGCTTTTTGTTTTGAACATTGCTTTAGCCAGTGATAACCCATGAATGTAACCTGTTCACTGTCTTCTAGAAACTGTTATACCTGTCAACATTGCAATGTACACAAAGACTTGGCGTCACGTTTTATGACTTTTATTAAATGTTTTGCTCAAAGGGGAAAAAAGATGAGATAATAAAGTGTTTGGTTTGCCTCACTTTTGTTTATTCTGTGAAATGGAGCCACATGACTTCTTGCAAGTTTATTACAACTGCTTTCCCATTTTCTATGCACTACTGGTGTTTGGACAGGGTGTATTTGCCTGTTCTCTTCAAAGTCAGCTTTGGTGCAAGTTTGAGATGTGGGTTGGTTTTTTTTTTTTTTTTTAATGGATGGGGAAAAAAAGAGGGAAGCAAAGATTGCAGTACATAAAACTGATTCCATTTTAGTTGGTGTGGGACTCCCTTCACCAGTGTGGGTCAAACTTGTGAATGCAGACTGTAGGGTTCCTGTTCCCTTCCCAGAGGGTTGGATTGCCTTGAACAGCCCTTAACCAGGATCTTGAGTATCTGAACAAAAATCGAACAAGTTATGAATGGTTGCTAAAGCCATGATCATAGTAATTGTCCAAGTTACATGAACATCAAATTGAACTCATGCTTAAATAAAAAGTAGCTTTTTTTGGAATAAAATCTCCCATAAGTTCCAAAACCTAGTACTTCAAGGCTCTTTGTGTTGGATGATGCTGACTGCAGCCTTCTATTTTAAGAACGCCATTGAATTATTGGTTTAAACCTCTAGAGCAACTGCAGGTGGATAATTAGGGTGGGGGTTTTTCCCCTCCCCTAAATCAATTTGTTTTGCTGTAGCCTGCCACATTTATCCTGAAACTGATCTGTTTTTGGGTCCTATTCAAACACGCTATGGCTAAACAAGGCTGTCGGTGTTTTTGAGGACTGCTGAAGATATACAGTCAACCTACTAGTGATGGGTCGTTCTTGAACAATTCGTTCATATCGAACGAATCTTTAATGTGACTCGGGAAGAATGAGTCGTCTCGTACAAGTGATTCGTTCAGTCGCGCATGCGCATTTAATGCAGCCTGAGCCGGAAAGAGAATTGATTAGTTTATCTCTCGAGT
>JAQLOM010000038.1:11038538-11051624 GCA_030068315.1 Chrysichthys thysi | reverse complement strand
CAAAAGAGAAAATTAAACCTGCCTCCAAATTGATTACACTTTCATGGAAATCCAATTTAAGAAGTATCGGTATCAGTGCTCGGTATCAGCAAGTACACAAATAAAAATATTCGTACTCGTATCGGTTTGTAAAAAAGTGGTATCTGTGCATCCCTAGTTATTTCAAGATGCAGAACCCCCAGTAACACCCAAGAAGAGTAAGGCCAGATTAGACTTTGAAGAGATTAGACAAGAAAGCTTGCCCAGTTCAGAACAAAGATTCATTGAACAGATGAAAGCATGGTTAACTCGTACCAGAACAACGGAAAGACAAGAGAATGGAGAAGGAACACAAGGATTGATTCTGCATCATCTGTCGAACGTGGTGGATATGGGCATGTGTAGCTGCCTTTGGATCTGGGTCACTGGTGTTTATTAATGATGTAGCTGTTGATGGACGTAAGAGGAAGAATTCTGAAGTACATATAGCTATACTTTCTGCTCAGTTTCAGTCAAATGCTGTAAAACTGATAGGATGGTGCTTCACAGTACAGATGGGTAGTGACCCAAAACATACTGAGAAAGCAACCCAGGGCAAAAAAATGGAATGTCCTTAAAACAATATAATTTTCACTTAATGAATAAAAAACTGAATGTACAAAGACTGACAAGCAAACAGCAACTAAAGGCTGTTGCAGGAAAAGGCCTGGAAGGAACTTCAGCATTTGATGGTGTCCAGACTTCAGGCAGTCAATGACCGCAAAAAGTCTCAAAAAAAAGAATGCTTAATTATAAATATATGTTACTTTGTGGAACTGCACAGAAGACAGATTTCAATATATGCAAATGGTGATGCACCTGAACAGGCACATTGGTGATGTACGTAAGTAAAAGTTGCTTTCTGTTTCTGTAGCTGTAGCTGATGCAGCCATGGCCCAAGCTCAAACAGTCTACACCACAGAGGCCACACCTGAACAGCTGGAGCAGATGCAGCAGCAGGGCATCCAATACGATGTCATCACATTTGCAGGGGAATAAGGACATTCACAGGTTGCACGGACATGGTCTAGAGGCCATGGTAACCACTCACCATTACGATCCATAATGAAAAAGTAACCTGCAAATCATTTTGTTTGTTTTTGTATATTATGTAAAGTACATATGGAAAGAGTGGAGAAGTACAACAGTAAAATATAAAAGTAAGTCATGACTTATAATTATTTAAAATGGTTTATCTTGCTGTACCTCCACTACTCTGCTTTTGTAAAAAGCATATAAAATTCTGTATTTAATAAATTTGGTTTGCTGTAGAGAATAAGAGAGCATAATGACTACTGGTGGTACTACGTACATACATTGGAAGTCTGGTCTAGTTCTAAGGTCCTTATTTTGTCATGTTTTCGGAACAGTGTTCTGAAGTAGTAGTGTTCTTTTCCTTTTTCATTCATGAGTATGATTTCCATGAGGTTTTTGTGCTGGCATTAATAAAGCTAATACCACAAATCTCTCTACCTACATGAACAACAGTGAGATTGTTGCTGTTCTTTTCCCCCCCCTGAAGTTTAATGCACTAATGGTGCGTTCTCATCAAGTGATTTCTTGTCATGATTTACGACAGCGTATCCCAAATTTCTGATCTGCTGTTAAAGCGAATGCACTCTGAAAAAGGGGGAAATAACCACACAAGATTAGTCTTTATAAGCAAAATAATTCCGTAAGACAGAAGGAAGAACAGCTGAAATATGAGGAAATACCAGAGATTGACAAAAAAGCGAATTTCTAACACTGCCGCTCAACGGCATGAAGTGGTTCCTCATTTCAGTCACTCCGCAGAATCATCCTGGATGTGTAAGGAAGCCTGTGACGCTGAGGAGCCGTAATGAAGCTTTTCTGCTTAGTTCTTTTCTGGTTCACAAACGGTGAGGTTGTGTCTGCTTATGGTTCTTTAAAAGAAAGAATTAAAAAAAAAAAAAAATAAAATCTTATTATTGTCTACATTGTCTGCATTATCAGGTATAAATCCAACAAAGGGACAACTATATCTGAAGTCTGAAGAAGTGCTACTAAGATTTGTGTTTAACCCAATCTACAATTACTATGAGAAGTCCTGTTGTAAGTTTTCTTCTTACGGGTGCATCGTTTTTGTGACTAGTAATGGATTTGTTCATAATGCTTACAAAGGAAGAATAGAAACCTATAAATACTCTGGAGTATTTGATGTACGAATCTGGAATATACATGCAAAGGATGCTGGGATATACAGATGTGAAATCCGTGGGACGCGAGCACGCATCTACCAGGATTTTCAAGTTGTTAAAGCTGGTAAGACCCTAATTATTTACCTTGAATGAAATGATCGAAGACAACCTGTTGTAGTTGTATCATAATGGTTATTTTTGTACTCTGAGAAACTGGTTACATCTTCTACAACAGGATTTTTTCAAACCAAATGCCATTGTAAAGGTTGAGTGAAATAGCACATACTGTATTTGTTATTTCAGATAGCGAGAGTGACCTGAACCCAATAATAGCCTTTCCAAAATCCACCATCTCTCCATTCAGCTCAGCTCACCACCTCATTGAGAAACACCAGGAGGTATCTAGGTATGCTCAAAAACTACTTAATCTCTTACACGTGTTCATCGAATACGTCAGCCTATGTGTTAGCCATGTTACACTTTTGAACCTGCTCACATTGCTCTTGAATGCAGTCATTTAAACACTGCATCCTGGTTTGAGTTTTACTCCTTCTCTCTTCTTTGCTGTTCAGCAAGAAATGGAGGTATAATTTCACCCTGGGAATCATTTCTGGCGTCATGGTACTCCTGCTCATTATGTCCATCACACTGGCTGTGGTCTGCTACAAAAAGAAATCGAGAAGTAGGAATGAGTTTCAATCATCATTTTATGTCATGAACAAGCTCTTACATATAAACAGTGAGAATGCATGTTACTTAACACAGTGTATTCCGTGATTTCAGAAAAATGTGGTCGATGCTTCCCTAGTGCTCCCAGCATGACACAAGTAAGACTGACTCATCTATTTGACTCATCCTCACATGCCTAGAACAAATGCAACCTATTTTAACACCAGGACATATCTTTCACATGAGGACAAATTTCGAAACATCATATTGGGTCAGTTGTGATATTTCTGACTTTACTGCCTTTGCATTCTGCAGCCACTGCCTCAGGAGCCCGTCTACACCACAGTGGATTTCAAACTCCATCAAAAAACTTCCAACATATACGCCAACCTGGACATCAACGACTCAAGACCTGACTCCCGCTATGCACGAAACGCACAGGACAGTGTAGAGTATGCTACAATAGCAGGGCTTTAACCACCAGGGAAAAACATGACTATGATGGGTGACTGATTTTATTAGAGTGGTTGCTTAAATATTTATTTTTTTGCCACTGAAATATTACAATTTGAAAATATTATGCCTATTTGTGTAAAAACCTTTTTTTTGTTGTTGTTTTTTTTTTTTGCATTTTGCACTCATTTCTAATTTAATACAAATTCATTCATTACAAATTAGATTCTTGACAACAACTATGAATTTAAACTACAAACTTCATAGTTTTACTGTCTTGGTATGACCCTTTTTTGATTTTCTTTCCTATATAAAAAAACAAGAAAGATAAAATTGGTATCATAAAAAAAAAAAGCACACACTTTTCTTTTAAGAGCAAAGCACAAACACATGATACTGTGTCACGCTGACGGAACTAATGGAAACGTTGAAGAGGACCTTCTCTGGCAATTGCATGACAAATTACTCCCAACATTGATGCTGTTCAACATAGTGCTTGCAGTATAAGCAGATAATCGCACATGAATACCTGACTACAGTGTGGTTCAGAAGATAATAGGAGACCCATTGGAAGCTCTGAGAGCATGGGGTGTCATCAAGCCATCTAGAACATCCACATGCAATAAATACTAAACTAAATGAGTGTTAGGTTACATACTGTATGTGATCATGGTTCGACAGATAAGTGGGCAACGGCCAGGGCATTTTTTGTGTCTTTGTTTGTATGGAAATTCCTTGAACATTTCCAGTATGATATCCTATACATCTTGATCTCAAATTCAGCATTTTCCAACAATGCTTCTGATGTAAACTTGATGTTCAGATGGATCCGGCATCATTCGTTTACCTTTAATGTCTATAAAGTGTTAATGACACGAACAACTTGATTTGTGATGCAGATTGTTTTGTTTTATTTTATTGTTTGTCACTTCAGTTGCTCCCTTACATGTTTTAACATATAACTTGCAAAAGACAAACATCAAATTTTAATATTTCCTCCGCATTGCCTTTAGTTTTTAAGCTAGCTGAGCTAGGCCCACACTGTTGTTCTCCCTGTTAAAGATGGTGTACCAGTTCCTGATGAAAACGTCACCCAAGATCCAGGAGAAACTGCTTCCAAAGTTGCCACCTGAGAAACCTGTTTGGCAGCCACTGTAGCCCTGGAGACAGAACAATGTGACCGAGTTACTCATCGACATACATTTCTTTGTGTTTTAGCTCCAATCGGTTAATGGTTACATGCGCAGTTTGAGCATTTAAGTTGTATGCAGACCTGAGTGACAAACGATGAGGGAGGGATGGAGAAGGCATAGCCGTTGATGTTGAAGGTAACTGAAGGCATGCTCTGGACACTGCTGCAGCTCACAATGGACTGCAATAAAAACATTTTTGAGATTGTTACTGAAGCCGATTTTGAACTGCTTAGAGGTGATTACATTGACAATCAAAAAGCCTGTGTTAATTATCCACTTACATCTCCATATTCATCTGTCTGGGCACCAAGATATGCATTCAGGTTGCTGATGTCACTGCTTGGTCCAATAATAAGGGAAGTCCCGGTATCAACAATAACTTGGCAACCACCACTGCAACCGACAACCTGTCCATTGATGGTAACACTGCAATAGACCAGATAAATCTCACTTAGGGTTCATCTCATTGTAAATGAAGAACAATTCAGCAAAAGGCGAAAAGGGCAGCAAGGAGTAATGGAGGGTTATAATATGAGAGAAGAAGGAACAGGAGACAGGATTGCCGGAAGTTGCCGAAGAATCAAACTCAGGATTCGATATCCAGTTGACGAGAGCATGTTGCAGATTACCTGTCCATGGTGATCTGGTAGTAGCTCTCAGAGGAAAGAGGAATCCAGTAGATGTCGCCAGTGTAGTAGGAGGTGTCAATCTCCCCCAGGAACAACATGCTGCCCTGTTGCTCACTAAAAGATTTAGATGGACTTTCTCAGAAGAAACGTAGCAGACAATTTTATATGCAATTGGCTATAGACGTTTCAAAGCATTTCGAGCTGACATATGTTAAACTGAAGTTTTAAAAAACTAGAAAACAATAGAAAAAGATAGAAAAAGAGCTGTTTTCCTCATACTTGCTGCTCAGGTAGACTGAGAAGACATCCTGAGAGACCAAGCCCTGACTCATCATGTTGTCAAAGACAGGAGTGGCATTATCAGAGGCAATGGATTGGTAGGCCAGACCCATGATGCCGTCTGATGCCATGCTGGCCATGAAGGGCGCCTCGGTTTCACTCAGTCCAAAGATCTGGTTTTGCACTGCGATTCCACCAACCTACAGCACAAAGGCTTAGGAGTCACTAACCAGGAACATAACATCAGGTTTGACTTGAAGCAGTTATTCAATCTCGCAGTTTAGTTGGGTTTAATGTTCAGAAAAGGGTGAAAAGTAAGTCCCGAATAATAAACATTTGCATCATACATCAGAATTCACATTCCTGTTTTGGTGTTTTGACACAGGATTATTATTTTTTTTGTCGTTGTCTTGTGGCTTTAAATACATTTTTGTTATATATTACTGTTATATATTTCTTGAGGTAATAAAGTATGTCAGCCAGGATTTTAGAAAACCCAGAGCTCGTCACAAGAACATAAGAGGCTCGGACAGTAATCCCATGCCCCCCACAAGACTTGACTTGAATTTATAAGTTGTACGAGACAAGACAAGTTATTATATATTTTTGGGAAAATATCTATATAAACCATTTATAGATGCCACTGAACAAATTTTTTATAACTTTTTAAATGGTTTAAAATTAAAATTTGTTACAGAGAAAGAGTTTCAACGAGAAGCATGTGTGTCAAAGAAATTTTAACCACCGTCACAGTGTCGTATCCCAAGTATCCAGTCATGCTGCCTGTGCCATACTGCACAGAGATAGCCTGATTGGTGCTCTGGAAAGTGCTGGACTGCTGTGGATTGAACTGATCATGGTTCTCTAAAGAAAAAAAACATAAACATGATCAAGTCTCAATTTATATGCCGTGCATGCAAAAATCATCTAACCCCAAGGAAGGATGGGTTTCAGTGAAAAATTCAGCAGCTCCAAGTCTTATCACACTCACGGCAGGCTTGGCTTGAACAGTAGACAGATGGCACCCACAGATTCGATGAGCCTGTGTCCATAAGCACCGTGAAGGACTGCGGAGGAGTTCCGATGCTGATCACACCATAGTAGGAAAGCTGAAAGGGATAAGAATATATGTCAGGGCATCAGTTTTAATAGTGGACATTTTGGATATATATTTATTTATGAGTGAAAAACGAGATACACAAGTTAAATAAAAATCCTAATTAAAAATATTGGTTCTGGTTAACATACATCAGCATCGTTGGTCATGGGCTCTTGGCCAGTCTGATCAAACTTGACCCAGGGGACGTAGGGATGCGTCTTTCTGTATTCCTCCCATAGACCTTTCTCCTGCAGCCTCTGTCGTGCTGTTTTGCCTTTGATCAGTGGCACTCTGTACCACCAATCATTATCATATTAATCTCATTTATATAGCTTTCTTAGAAAAAGGCACATAACAGAACCCAGAACTCCTTTACAAACTGGCAAAGCACAGAGTGCATAAGCATGCAAAATATATATATATATATACACACACACACGCACACATACAGTACTGTGCAAAAGTCTTAGGCATGCTATTTCTTAGGCACAAATGTTACTATAGATATGGATTTTTATGAACTCTGCATTGAGTCAGTACCAAAAAAAAAATGTAGACGTCCAAATATTACTTTTTCAAAAACATTGTACAGCATTTGCAAAATGTTGTATGTCAGTAAACAATGCGACAAATCACATAAGAGGGCACTTTTCAAATGAAAAAACATTACGAAGGTTCCTGGGTTTTGCACACAGAAAAATAAGCGAGTGCAAAAGTCTCCAGAAGAACTTTAGGAGATTTTCCAAGATGCTCAGAAAAACATACAGCTCATTTCCTTATAAAACTATACAAACTGTACCTGGGATTACTATTTAAACAAAAAAAAAGCAAAGGGTCGTCACACCAAATATTGACTTTGTTTAGTTTATTACTGTTTACTGCGTGATGTAGTGGGGTTTTTTTTCCTCGAAAGTAAAAAGATTTAATTTCATTATTTTTGAAGTCCTTTTTATTTCACAGCATTTCTTTGCACATGCCTATATATATATATATAATGTGACACAAGACAAGTGCTGCATTTTTATATTATATCAATGCACAGGTAAAATGTCCCATCCTCAGTGGCATCCTCCAGACACTTTAAATAGTAACAGTAATGTGTAATACTTCTAAAAAAAATTTTTTTTTTAAAAGTCAAGTCTTACCTAACGCACTGTGAAAGTGCCACCAAGACACACAGGATCAGAATCTGTTTCATTTTCATCACTGAGCCTCCTCTGTATGAAGTAACACACAGAGAGGCCTGATGCTTTATATACTGTTAGTCTACAGTCTCTTTCCTTTATTTTTCCATTTCAAACTGATAAAAAAAGGATTAGGTCAGGACTATGTTGGTGTACAACACCAGAATTGTTTTCATGTGTTTTTTGAAGCTGCATTCTTCAAAATCAGACTTTACTTTGTCAAGGTTACTGGGTCCCCTCTTCAATGTGATAACTGAATACATTTGATAAAAATGAATGAATTATATCATATGTCAATAATGGGCTGGCATTATGCATACATCTACATTTAGTGGAAGTTGTGCAGCAGCAAAGTTATTGCTGATATGACAAGGCAAAGATATGCATAAGCACATCATACACAAACATGGCAAATTTCTCAGGAAATATTATATATTTCATTATTAGGTATCATTGCACTGAACAAATATTAAGGTAGAGCTTCATCTGACTGTGTGGAGGTTTGATAGGAAGGCAAAGACATTTGTAGTAATAATAATAATAATAATAATAATAATAATAATAATAATAATAATAATTTTTAAAGTTCCTTCAAGAAATTAAATAGTAGCAAATGAACAATGATGCCAACTAAAGAGTAAGGTGGCATATCAAACTGGATAAAGAAGTGTTATGTTTATGTCAGCAGAAGCCAAAATATGAGATTCGAAATCTAATCTATTTTAAACACTGATAAATTTTGGTATGACATCTTGACGTTTTATCAGTATTTTCCATGTAAACACAGTGCCATGTTTGGATACCTGTGACTATTTTCCACATACAGTGGATTGTTTATAATAATTCTGATAAGAAAGAATATTATTCCACTGTTCTTTAACTATCTAAGCATCTAATCTAAGCATGCAATGATGCAATATGCTGCATAACCTCTTAAAACAAATAGTACATAATGTAGTTTTACTTTCGGTCTACAATATGTGATTTCTAAGCTAATTTAAGAGGAGGAAAAAGTTAAAGTAGCAGAACTTTAATATCGAACGCGTGGCTTTTATTGCAGCAGCGTATCGCATGGTTCAGTCCTGCACCATATGATGCACTGAAGGAAACGGGCATGACCACTTTGTTTAAATAGACAAAAATAATAAATATCAAAAAAATTAATAAAAAGTCAAGGATCAAAGCAACAAAATTAAGGGAAAAACAAGAGAAAATATCTCGGTAAGGCACCAAAACAATTTCAGTGTGGCTTGGATTCCATTCTCTGGAAATTTACTAGAAGGAGGAAGCCCTTTCTTAAAAATATAATCCCTCAGTTGTTATTTTAATGATGGTGGCAGAAAACATTGTCTAACATATCGGCCCACAAACCTCTCACAGGTATTCACTTGGGTTAATTTACATCTTTTTTAATTTACTCATCACACAATTCAGTATGCTCTCATGCCCTTCTGGATGGAGATATTATCATCCTGGAAAAAACCACTCTCACTCTTCAAGTTAAAAATCCTTCAGTATAGGATAAATGTGATCAGTCAGAAAAAAACACTTTCTCACTATATATCGACTACCGTAGATCGACTTGCAGTGATATGTCTCTCTAAGGGAACACGTGGATCCAAACCATGCCTCTAACTGTATAACAGAGTATATAACAGACATGTGCTCTCCCACCTGTCAAGATTATGGTCAAGAAAAAACTCATATGATTTTTTCCCCCCTGCATCTCTCTAGACCAGGGGTCACCAACAGGTCGCCCGCAAGGACCACATGAGTCGCCCGTGGGCCTGTTCTAAAAATAGCTCACCATAGCGCTCCTCACCAGTGAGCTGCATCTAATTTTTTTGTTGCTATTTTTTAATCACACTTGCATTGGTGTGAATTTGAAAATGACAATTAAAGGTAAATTAAAGGTATAATAATTAAAGGTAAATTGAGCAAATTTGTTATTTCAGAAATGTGTGCCGAACTGGTAGCCCTTCGCATTAATTGGTACCCAAGAAGTAGCTCTCAGCTTCTAAAAGGTTGGTGACCCCTGCTCTAGACCCTTGATTTTTCCCTCTGAACTTACATTTTCTATTTGTCTTAGTCATGAGTGGTTTATGGCCTTCACCCTACACTCTCTGTAATATATAGGTGTGGACAAACTGTTCTTGCCGCCAGTCATTCAAGCAGTAATTTAGACCTTAGAGGATACATCTTGCTGTGTTAATCCATACCTGAGGTCACTTAGACCTGTTCAGCATTTTTGTCCAGGCAAATTTTATCATTCCCTTCCCCTGTCTGGAAGCATTTGCCCATTTTTTCTCCACTCATGTATTAAGGGTTCTTTTTTTTTTTTTTTTTTTTTTTTACCTTCGGATTATATCTATAGAGAAAATTCTGTTGTATAAATTTGACAGTTAAATCATATTGTTGGAAACTGCAACCCTACTGTAGCATAAGCAATAAATCCACCCGCACATGGTAAATGTTAAAAATAAGGATACCTATTTGCCCAAGGTCCAATTTTGTAATGAATAAAATCCAAAAGCAGTGCAATTCCAAGAGGAAAGGTATGACCAAAGCCTCTGTATGGCTTCCTACTGGTAGCTAAATACAAGATTAGTAGAAATGACTGATTTAAAGCTAAGGATCCATCTATCTAAGTGGGTCTGGGAGAATGTGTGTTGAGATTATGGAAATGAATTAGCATGTCAAATTATATCCCATTTGAAAATCAAGAATCATAAGAACAGTAATTTTTTTTAATAACCTTAGTTACCCTTTCACCACAATATCTTTCTTACCGTGCAAGCTACCGGGAGCTTCCATCACAGACTGATCAGAAAACCTCAGGAGAACAAGCAAAAAAAAAAATTTAAAGCTGAGTTCATTACAATCGATTTAAGACTGACATGCGCCATTTTTTACTCCTAGATTTTATTCCATTTCCTGCTGTACGGTCACCTTCTCTGTGGCTGCATCCACTATGAAGGTTATTTATAGGCTATATATTTTTTAAATCCTGTCTGGAAATCTTGCCTGCATCTTTCTTTTGTGTTCCGTGTGGTCAACTCCCTCTTCCTAGCTGTCAACTGTGTCAAACTACAGCGTTAAACAAACATCTCTTAGACAAACCTTTGTTGACAAGAAATTTCTGCTATATATATATATATCTTATCTTAAAGGTGACTTGTAATGTTTTCAAGATATTGTTGCCATAGAAACAAAACCAACACTCAGTGCTTATTTAATGAGACACTTGAATGAAGCCAGTGTTTTCGGGCACAGTGTCATGAATACTGGCAACCCGCCCGTCATTTTGAACTCTGGCAATGCACCACACGACTAGGACTCCATTTCCCATGAGCAGCTGCGCCTACGCCTCAGTTCCAATGAACTCCCAAGATCAGTCATCTGATTATTAACGAGGCGCAGCTGTGGATACTTAACACAAACTGTGAGTGTTTATATGATCCGGATATCTGTGTTTGACCTGTTCTGCCTTCTGACCTACGATTTCCTGCCTAACCCTTGTCTGCTCTGATTGGATTTACCGTGTATGTCTTTGGAACTGTTTTCCCCGATCTACTCTTCTGTCTTAGCGTTTTGGCCTTGTTGTGGATACCTGTGTATAACCTCGGACTGGAATACTACTCTGCTCTTCGTCTAGTCTTAGTTACCCTGTTTGCCTGTCCCCGATTATGAGCACTGTTGTCTTTAGTTCATCCTATTCACTTTATCGATTACCTTCGCCTGCTCCTGCTTACGTATACTGCTGTTTATGGTTCATCGTGCTAGCACAGTCAATTAAATAGGCCTGTTCTTGTTTACAAGAACTGTTGTTTTTGGTTCATCGTGTTTGCTCAGACAACTACCTTAACCTGCCTCTGTTTACAAGAACTGTTGTTCCTAGTTCATCCTGCTATCAGGATCCATTACCCACGCCTGATCCTATCTACATATTCTGCCTATGTGTTAATATATATCTTCATTAAATCATTGTTATATTTTATCTGTGCTTGCATCCTCCTTCCTCCCAGCACCTAACACACAGTGCTATATGGCATATGCCCGAAGCGCTCCCCAGCACCCTGTCAGCGTTTTTCTATGTTTGCTTCTATGCTAATTATACAATTCTTTTTAGGGACTGTAATTTAATTCACCCAGGACTCATACATTAATTCTGACAAAGGACATCTGATCACCCTGCTTTTTTGTATAATACCTACAACACTTCTATTCCACCTTGCTTCTATAATTATCTAAACATAGTATGAGTAACGTATGATTTTCAGAGGTTAGTTTGGCGGTGCTGTGGTGGTTAGCACTATGGCCTGACGGCAAAAAAAAAGTCCGGGTTCAAACCCCACGGCGAACTGGGGCCTTTCTGTGTGTAGAGTTTTCATGTTCTCCTCATGCTTGCATGGGTTTTCTCTGGGTACCCTGGTTTCCTCCTGCAGTCCAAAGACATGCAAAGGAGACTTGGTTAACTGGCTACTCTAAATTGTCCATACGTGTAAATGGTTGTCTGTCTCCGTGTGTTGGCCCTGCAGGGAATTAGCGACCTGCCCAGAGTTTCCTCTGCCTTTTGCCCAAAGTCAGCTGGAATTGGCTCCAGCTTCCCCCTGGATTTTAATGATTTTAATGCACGATAACTTTCGGTGGAAACGTAGGTGGACGGTGGCGAGATATGGTGGCGGACAGACATGGGTGCGGAGGGATATGGTGGCAATTCTCATGTTTTGCGATTATTTCTTTCTTTATTTCTACTGTTATATGCTTAGGCTTCTTACTCTCACTACCATTTCCACTTTTCACTTCCGTGGGACCCGTAATGAAGGATTATAGTGCAGAAGTGCAGAGAAACACAATGGAAAAATGCGCTGAACACGTTCACACCATGAGTGCTTGACCAGAATTGAATGTTTTTGGCGCGAAGTGTGGGTTGGGTGTATGTGTACGTCAGTATGTCAGTTGAGGCTTTGTTCATTGGTCGGTACAAAATCTGCTCAGGAATGTAGTTCGTATGTCGATTTGTTCGCCGTCCAATGCGATCGCAAGCCGAGGGTTCACTGTACCTTAAAATATGCAATAGGGTCACGTGTAAAAAAAACATAAATAAATGTAATTTTTACATATTACTATACATTTTACTGGTTGTGTATTAAGGTATACACATGATTATTTCATGTTGCACTTTAATTAATCATCAAGTAAGCGTTAGTTTATACCTTACCAAATGCTTGTTTGTGCACCATTATTGTAAAGTGTTACCTTTAGTGTTATAACAAATTAAAAACAGACCTATAAGAGTTTACATACATTCTGAAATGAAAATTTTTACAACCCTGATTCCAAAAAAGTTGGGACAAAGTACAAATTGTAAATAAAAACGGAATGCAATGATGTGGAAGTGTC
>JAQLOM010000038.1:11005314-11016999 GCA_030068315.1 Chrysichthys thysi | reverse complement strand
ATTAGCCTAATCCCCTCTGTGCATGTCTTTGGACTGTGGGAGGAAACCGGAGTACCCGGAGGAAGCCCACGCAAACACAGGGAGAACAAGCAAACTCCACACAGAAAGGCACCAGTGCCGAACCCGGGGCTCGAACCCAGGACCTTCTTGCTGTGAGGCGACAGTGCTAACCACTTAGCTATTACAAACTGTAATAACTTAAATTTCATTCAGGTCCTGCAGACATTCCACCCTGAAAAACTGATATCAGGGAGGCAGCATCACCATCCCTGCCCCCCACAACCCCATTCCCTATCAATCTCTTGCTTCCTCGGTTTCTCTCGCTATTCTGGTTTCTCTCAGTGTTTTTTTTAAGCATCTCTCTCTCTCTCTCTCTCTCTCTCTCTCTCTCTCTCTCTCTCTCTCTCTCTCTCTCTCTATTTGCTTGCTCACTCACTCTAATAAAAAATCGATTTCTGAGAATTCTATATGATTTCTGGGCATCAGGGAGCTGCTATCAATATGTGGGAGACTCTTGGACCTTTTAGGAGAGATGAGATGTCTGGTACTGTGGGATGAGCCCATTCATCATTAGTATTATTTTCAAATCAGAGTGAAATTTTAATGGCAGCCAACATAGTGTGGGTAGGCAGGGGTAGTCTGGATCAACTTTCTGTTTCTAGTAAGGAGTTTCTGCATTGAGTTTGTTTATACACTTTCTGGAACATCCAGACGATTATAATAGATTAACTGAGAGGTAACAAAAGCAACTGAACTTTTTTCGCGATAGCAGTTTTAATATAATAGCACTGCCTGGTAAGACTTATCATGGTGGTCTGTGGGTTTAGGAATGCTATAGTAGTCCAAGGTTACTGTTCTTTGCTGGTGACTGTAAAATGCCAACCATACTACCTCGTTCTTGTTCATTTTTGTGGTGTAAATTTGAGCTAGTGCTAACGCAAAGGAAGTTCTAAATAAAATTTCACATTTCCCAAACATGTTTTTCAATCGCAACTGGGGTCTTTAACAACGTGAAACTAAAATCAGTGCTTACCTAATTCTACCAGCATTCTGATTTCGTAACCCTTGGAACAAATACACTAGACCTTGTTTACAAAGCTGCCCCCCTGCCCCAACACAGCTACTCAGACTGCATCTCTGTAATGCTAATCCCAGCTAAACAGACCACTCCAGAAATGTGCCCAGTTTTGAAATAAGTGAGAACTTGATCTGAAGGAGACATCTCAGCAATTCAGGACTGTTTTGAGCATACAGCCTGGGACATGCTCAGAGAGACTGCTACATATAAACCCAGATTTGGAGGAATCTCCAGTCACACAGCATCAGGGACTGGCTCCATTTGCAAGTGCATAGATGATGTGACTTTCTTCAAGTCCATCACTGTATGTGCAAATTATAAACCTTGGATGACTGCAGAAGTATGTGTGCTACTTACAACAACCGACATTTCAGGTCAGAGGATGAAACAGCCCTCTTATGGTGATGTGTTACTTACAGATGCACAGAACAATTTCTATGCACACTTCAAAGCACAGAACAACACCCCAGCAGGGAAGACCACCCCAGTTTCCACCCACCAAGTACTGTGTCTCCAGCTGTTCAGAGTTAACCCATGGAAAGCTGTTGGTCCTGACAACATACCTGGACATCATGGAATGTGCTGATCTGCTTGCAGATGTCCTAACAGATAGTGTCAGCATTTCCCTGTGCCAAGCAGTTGTCCCTGTGTGCTTCAAGATGACCATCATACCTGGGCCAAAACAATTGTCTGGGTCCTGCCTCAATGACTGCCGGCCTAACATACTCACACTTATCATCATGAACTGCTTTGAGACACATAAAGAGCAATCTTCTGACTATACTAGATCTATTCTGGTATGCCTTCCACTGTAACTGTTCATCAGAGAACAACATATCTTCATCCACTTGTCTCTGACCTTATCTGGAAAAAAGGTAATTACTGTATGTGAGGATGCTGTTTATAGACTTCAGGTCAGCATTCAACACAATCACCCTGCAACAACTTTTTAAGAAAGCTGAGCCTGTTGGGTTTGAACACCTCCTACTACAACTGGTTCTGGACGTCTTGAATTGAAGACACCAGTCATTCAGAACCGCCAGCGCCAACTGCAGCACCACCACACTGAACATCAGTTCTCCCCAGGGTGTTTTCAGTCCACTGCTGACTCATGACTGTGATACTACAGTACTGATGATATTACAGTGATGGCCCTCCCCTTCATCCTCATCACAGTGATGGGTCAGCCTAGAGGGAAGGGGAGGAGCAGCTTGCAGGATGGTGCAGAGAAAAAGTGTCTCTTTCCCAATGCCAATAAAACCAAACATATGATTATTGAAAGCATAAAAACAAGCATGTCTTGCCATTATTGGCCAGCTATCAGGCTAGACGGATTACAAACTATTATCATAACAAGGACATAACAAATGTTGTTTTTCATGATAATTTTATCTCTGTTATCTATTGCACTTTATTCTGACTTTATTTGACTGTTTTCATGCGGCTATTACAAGACATTTGCACATTTCCCTTACCATCATAAATATAACAGTAGTTTCAATTTGTTGTGTGTGTAGCCAGAAAGAAATACTGATACTGTTAGAATCCTTGTCAGAAAGTGAATGAGTGATGATGTACACTTCAGTAGGTGTATTTCCATTAGTTCCCATGCATTCACTCTATATATAATTATAAATAAAATCTCTCTGTGTGTAGAATGTTTTGGATATAGTTTTAACGATTCTTCACCTTCTTCACCTTCACCTTACACATCTTCTGTAATCAAGTATACCTGTTTTTATAACAAACACTAGTACATGTCAATCCTTCCAAACTATTCGGAAAAAATAAATGTGAATCCGGGTTCAGTTCAAATTCAAGTTGAGCTGCAAGTCACTGAACTGAACTAACTGCAAAGACACAACACACCCATGCACACACTCACATACATTCTTCATGGTGTTCACTAAGTAGCACACGTTAAAAGAATTTTTTTTTTGCCTGAAACGCAGTCACAATTCATCCTTCTCAAATCTGCTAAGTAGATTTCTGCTCAGCTGTGTGTATATTAGCATACCAGTAGAGAAACCTTAAGCAGCACTGACTCAGCGCCTTCTTGACAATGTTTGCTGTGCATTTAAACACAAGTAGTAATCAATTACAGTTACCCTAAAACAGCAAAGAATAGTTTTAAATTCAAGATTTACCTACTAAATTATGCCTGCTGAGAGGGAAAAACTAAGCCATGCTTTATTTTATTGTATGTTTCATCAAGTACCAAACATTTTATTACTATTTTACACCCTAGTTCAGTGTCTAAAATGGCCCCCGAATTTTACAGGATAGTTTTAGTTCCTTTAGTGTTGCCTGTGCACGAGTGTGAGCAAGTCCAATCTTGGTCTGGTCCATCCTGCAGTGTATCTGCACATGATCTTTACAAATGAATTTGTTTTAATTTCCCAATAATGATTTAATAATATAATTTAGTAATTGGGCGGCACGGTGGCTGAGTGGTTAGCACTGTCGCCTCACAGCGAGAAGGTCCTGGGTTCAAGTGGAGTTTGCATGTTCTCCCCGTGTTCGTGTGGGTTCCCTCCGGGTACTCCGGTTTCCTCCCACAGAGGGGATTAGGCTAATTGGTGACTCTAAATTGGCCGTAGGTGTGAATGTGAGTGTGAATGGTTGTCTTTCTCTGTGTGTTGCCCTGCGGTGGATACTGCCCAGGGCGTATCCCGCCTTTGACCCAATGTCAGCTGGGATTGGCGCCAGCTTCCCCCCGCGACCCCGAACAGAACCCAGAACAGGATTAAGCGGCAGAAGACGAATAAATTTAGTAATTTAATTCAGAGAGATGCTGATGCTGGGGTAAAACAGATAATGACAGTGAATGAATGAGTAAGGTGCACATGCCATGCCACCACTCCACATCACGTGCTCCCATCAGCACCTCTTTTTCCCGCAACTTTTTTCTAGGGTCTTCCAGGAGCCTACACAGCTCTAGCCTATTTCTTGAACGTATGAAAGAGAAAAACAGCAAAGGCAAAATAAAGACAAACACAAATAAAGTGTTATAGTCCTTATTAATGTAATCATACCATAAACTGTTAAAAGTTTGCAAATTTGTAAAAGGTTTTTATGATGTATAACTGTGCGAGCAGCCTGTACATGGTGCTTTACTATGTAAACATGTCAGAATTGTCTCATGAGGCAATTCTGAGAACCAGGATAATTTCTTTTAAAATAAGCATTTCATTCTTGTCATTGCAAAGAACATGCTAATGCACATGGTTTGTACAGAAACATTCTTCTCTCTCCTCAGATTTTACCTACCAAACATAAAGATGCTTAAGATTCACAGTGCAATGTGAGAAGGACAAATATTAATGATTTATGAGGACTGCACCAAACCCAGCAGCCTTATAGTAGTAACTGTAAACAGTGAAGAAAGAGTAGGGACATTGACCTTTCTTAGTCAGCTGAATGGTCAATCTGTGTACATTTATTCCAAAGAACATATTCACTGTAGGATTTTCAAGAATATGCTGTTCACAGACAGGTCAATGTTTTACATTTACCTTTGGTGACTGATTTTCTGTTAGTCACTTTTAATGATTTATGTAGGTGAATTAATGTTAAAACATTTACCCATAACTTAAAGGTAGGTTCCCAATACATATTTCTCATTTACTGTGGCTCTTATTGCCACTGATTAAATTTAAAGCCATGTAATGCCAAGGCACCTGTGTTTAACAAAGCTCAAAACCTTTCACAGACATGCTAAAAAAAAAGATTGGTTAATTGTCATGAAACATAAAGTGGTATGTCCAGTGATTGTTTGCCAGTGGACATTGATGTTAAATGAGCATCACTGTGTTTTCAGTGAGGGCAAAGCAGTCAAACTCACGCGGTTTGAGAAGAAGATCAAAGCAGCCAGGAAAGAAGAGAAGATGTATTACAGGGAGCCACCAGATGGAGGATGGGGCTGGATGGTGGTTCTGCACTGCTTTCTGGTGTGTCTTCAACAGCAGTACCTACCTCAAGACTGCTTTTTCTTTTGCAGCAAAAGATCTACAATTATGACGATTCCTGATCTCTAGGAATTTAGTTTTAATTGATCACTTAGCAGAGTAATTCTGCCATTTTGATTTGTGTTGTTTGCTGTCAATCAGGTGAACGTGCTGGTGATGGGGACCTTGAAGACTTTTGGGATCTTCTTCGTGGTGCTGCAGGACGAGTTCGGTGGCTCGTCCGAGAGCATCAGCTGGATTGGCTCCATCATGTCCAGCATCAGACTCTCAGGAGGTAGACCTGCTGTCCCTATAACAACCATCCCTTACACGCGGCCAAACAGTTCCACCTATTTCTGTAGCACTCACTGCATCCAGGAACTCAGACGAGTATGAGGGTTGCGTAGCCTTGCAAGAATGACAAGGTACAGTTCCTTGTGTAGATGTTGGAACTGTAAAGTCGCACCCCTGAAATGGCTTACCAACTATAAATAAGATGCTAGCACCCTGGATCTGTAGCTTTCATTTTCCTTCATTTGTAAATCTGGTTTTTGCATACCTCAAAAATAGCGCTGTCCCTGTACCATCAGGTCCTCTGGCATCTGTAGCCTGTGCTAAGCTGGGGAACCGAATCACTTCCATCATGGGAGCCATACTGGTGACTGCAGGCTTTGTCATCAGCATTTTTGCTAACAGTATCTTCTACTTGTACATCAGCATGGGGCTGGTGGTGGGTGAGTCTTAGATCTTTGGGAATATTAAGTTCAGAACTGAAGTTTGCTAAAAGAGTATATGAACATATGTAGACATTACATAACAAGATGCTATAATACTAGATGACAACTTATTGTCAATCAATTAGACAACTCACTGAAAGCACTTGGTTCTTTTTTACTTTATAAAATTACAAAAATGTATTCCTGTCTTAAATACCTCAGGTTTTGGCTTTGCACTGCTGTACCAAGCCTCATCTGTTGTGATTGCAACTTATTTCCGTAAGAGGTTAGCCACAGCATACTCCATTGGCCGCTCTGGCATGGGCTTGACCTTTGCACTGGCACCCTTCACACAGCTGCTTCTGGACCTGTATGCATGGCAGGGTAAGTATGACTCGGAGCATCAAGATTTTCTTTTACAGATGATACAAAAAATATTTTGTGTTACTTAATTGAAAGGCTGTTGAGTTAAGAAAAGGTAGAAAGATACAAAAGACAGAAAGATAGAAATAAGTGGACAACAGCCTGTACTACACTACCAAGGGATTTCATTAAAGCTGATTATTGAGCTGGTTTCTTTGTCTGTGCAGGAGCTCTGTTGATTTTGGGTGGTCTGATGTTGAATCTGGTGGCTTCTGCAATGCTGCTGCGGCCCATCCAAATACAACCTGCTGCCTTCCCTCAGCCTTCTTCCCCCAACCACATCCGAAATCTGCCTGTTTCTCTGACACAAACGGAGAAGGATCCTCTTGAGAACAGTCAAAAAGTGACTCCAGCCATGTCAAATGGCATCACCAAAACAGGAGCTCCTTCCTTTCATAGGGATACACTTATTATTGAGAACACATCTCTTGGGCAGAGAAACCTCCAAGCCATGGAGCTATCGAATCTGGTACCGAATGGTGGCCATGAATTGGACAGTTGCCCAGTAAAGGTGTGCCCTGAGACAAATGGCAAATTGACTGTGAATTCCTTAGTAAAGGAGAAGACGCCAACCAAAAAAGCCAAAGTCTTGGACTTCTCACTCTTAAAGAATCCTTTTTTTTGCATATATACTTGGTCGCTTGTCTTCAGTCAGTTAGCCTACTTTATCCCCTACTTCCACCTGTCAGCAAGAGCCAGGACTTTGGGCATTGACCCCATGGATGCCTCTTTTATCATATCTGTCGCAGGTGAGTATCAGGAAATCGATACTGGTTCTCAGCATCTCTGCAATTTTAGAATCATCTTCCCAGTATACCACTTGATGCTGTAGAAATGATTTTTCCAGTCAGGCAGTAGGGAGACGTAATAGATTTACATGTTTTACAGCTGTCACATTGTAAGTTACAAATAATGAGCGCAAATAATGACTCAACTGGACATATGAGGTACGTGCTGTCAGTCTCACATTGTACAGACTATACCCCAGGTACTTTAGTATAGGAAATCTCAGAGTAGAGATCTGAGAAGGAGAAAAGCTAGCTGCCAATGACATCTATAGCAACCTCTGCATATGACAAAACAATAACAAACTGTGACAGCCACAGTGGGAAGTCATCAGAAGGGCTAAATTTGATCTTTGGGATTTCTTTTGTGTCAGGTTTTTCATGCTTGTTGCATAAATGAATAGCATAAAAGTAGATGCAAAAAGCCTCTGTCAGTGCCTGCACATTAATTATTTGTAGGCTACTGTGAGTCTGCAAGGTTATGAAATGAATCTTACATAAAAGATGAACTTTATCCCAGTGGCCAGAGCTGTTGGGTTCAGTATCCCAGTGGTGAGACTACATCAGAGAAAAAGACTCCTCCTCTCAAAGTGTCCTTTTTTTTTTACTATGGGTGTATTAAAATAATTTAAAAAGGTATTTAAATTAAGGGAAAATCCAAAATAAAATAATGACTGAACGTAGTGCCTTGATATTGATTCTGCACAGAGAAGTGACAAATAAAGTTGAAGCCATTATAATGTGTGCTAGAAAGGCATTGGATCTACGAGTTCTGTCTCTGGAAGTCTCTGGAATTGTAATGAAGGAACCAAAACAATTCTTCCAAAATATGTTATTTCAATTGGCACTTTAATGATGGTGATGGAGAATGCTCTGTGAAACAATGCTTAAATTCTACTATAAGTGTTGGATGAGATATTCCTTCAGTCTGCCATCTTGCTCTGTGCATGGGACTCCTATCAGGATAAAAATGTTTCATCACAGGATAAAGTGATCAGTCAGAGTAACTTTGCGTTTATTTGCAGTGACACTGTCCTGTAAGGGAACAAGTGGACCCAAACCATAAAATAACCCCCCCCCTTAACAGCATAGAAGAGCCATAGGCTTTTCCTTTGCTTTGTCACTCAAACATATGCTACACCATGTAAACCTGTGAGATTTAATGCCTAAACACCTCTGTCAGTTTTTGCTCTTTCTGACAACTGGCAGAACTTGCATGGTCATAAATAATACAAAGTCCACTTGTCAAGACCTGGGCAAGACTGCAAGGTTTAAACAAAAACCCAAGAAAGGGGATAAAATATTGTCTTGATTGTGCAAGTAACCAAAGCATGTATTCGGTTGCTTTAATAATTAAAAGTAAGCAGCAGTTGCCAGTCTCATACCGATGACATTTTTATAGTCAAGCTGTTTAAGCTTGATTCAGAGGGTTTTTTTTTTCCTAGTTGGATATCCTGAGCGACTGAGTGCAGCTCAGGGCACTAAAAGCGTCTCCTCGTTGTGGGCCACTCTGTGTCACTGAGCCGGTGAAGTCGCTAAGCAACGGCAGGGCTTCCCAATTCCACAACTGCCTCTAAAGTGGCTGACATTGTACTGGGGAGCACTGGGGCATAATAGCAGGAGAAAAGAGTGGCCAAAAACACTTGCGTTCTTAATGAGTGGACTGGGAAATTGGACATGCATTTGGTCCATCATCCCCCAGCATGAGTTCACTGTCTCTTATTTATGTAGTGGACACACTGCATTCCCCCAATTTATAGTGGTTGTTTAGGTAACTCAATAAAAGGACAAACACCTGTGCTGTTGAATTGATTGCTGAATCGAGCCTTCTGTATGTTAGACTTTTAATTGTGGGATAGCAGGGTTGTGAAGGGATTTAAAAGCTCCATTTTGGTTCCTTGCTATTGAAGGGTAATTTTGTAGTACATGATAAAGACAGCTGTGAGTTTCAATGGACGTGCTGTGCCTTAAACACACAAGCAAATCCCCAAACGTCTATGTGCTCAAGTAGGGGCACACCAGGATAAAGCCTCTGGTGTTGCGGTGAGGACAGACAAACATTGTCCAGCTGTTTCGCTTCATATTTGACCACTGCGAAGAACATCACTGTGTGTGCTGTAATACTGCCACTGCATTAAGAGTGGCCTACATTTTCTGGATGACCTTATTGACTTGCTTGACTATTCAATACTGTGTTCTGTGCACATTTGGCAAGTTTACCCACACTCTCCTGGCCTCCTATTAATTAATTGGGCCAAAGAATTCTGGAGTGGTTCGCAGGTTAAAACGAATGCATACATTTCGAAAACAAGGCATTTTTAATCCACTATTTTCCTCACAATGTGTTAACGATAATCCCATGCACATTTCCATCTAGTGTGAAGTGATGGCTGTAAACAGTCGCTGCTTTACATTATTGATCTCCTTTTCCTGACCACATTGATTACCCTGCTGCAGCACAGGCCCTCGAACCCTGATACCAAAAATCAAGGTTTAACTCAATTCATTTCATTTATTAATTTATGCTGAGATTTTAGGGCCAACAACTAATGAAATTATTCATGAAAAATGTGTAAGGGCATGAATAATGATATGAATGTGTATGTAAGGTAGCACATAAATACACATATAGTAAATTAAAACAATACAAGCATCTAAACATTGGAAAATGACAAAGAAAATGATATAAAGTTTTCAGAACAATCTGATATTTTCATTCATTCAGCTGCTGTGGCTTAATGTATGCAGTTGACATACTCAAAATAATACATCTGTCATTGTATCCTTTCTTATACCAAGTATGTTAAGTAACTTCATCAATGTTTTAAATTAGTTATTTGAAAGTTTATTTGTTTAAGGGTTTCTGGAAGGATGTTGATTTAATTGTGTAACAGGGCAACATAAAATTCAACTGATGATAAGGATTATTGTGTCTCAAAGCCTACGTTAAATCATGCAATTTCAGCAGATTACTACTTTTTCACACTGTACAGGATGATCCTAATAAAATCCCAACATTTATAACAGACGATAACCTGTCCTCCATATCAGATTATACAGTGATCCTTCTGCAATTAAAGAAACATACTGCATCACAAAGTTACTACACTTTACTTTACATCAATCACAGGGGTCTGAGCTCATTCAGGAAAACAGAAACATTCTTCAAATTAACCCATTAACTGCCACATTTTCCTTCTGAAAATGTTCATGTGTTTCTATTAATTTACATCCAAATAGTAACAAAAACATCTACTTTCAAGAAATATGACTGTTAATATTTCGGAAATTTCAATTTGTAGTCAAAGTCCCAAATGGGGATCATGGCACATGCCATCTACTTTTTATGCCGTTCATTATATGATCCCCAAATGGGGACCACGGAAGCTAATGGGGTAAGATTGAGATAATAGGGATAATTTTTCCTGTGCACTAGCTAATTTTGTTGACATTTTGCCTGACATATTTGTAGTTGTCCCATGAGTTTTGTGTAATCTCATGCCCTCTTCCTGTTGGTTGTTATTAGACAGGCATCATAGCAGTATGACACTCTTAGATATTAATAAAAAATTCTGATACTAACAGAACTGGGTCTTTTATGAGTCTTAATCATACCATGTAGAGCTGGTTTAAGGCCTTTCTGTGACTGATGCCTGTTTACTTTAGAGAGTATAATGGGCTGGGGTCTTACACAAAAGATTGGCCTCTTACCTTCACACACTCATTCACCACAACAGAGAAATCACTGTTCACTAAGCCCATTCGCTTGATTCTTTTAGCAGCATTATTAACTCAGAGTGGTTCATGTGAGGGACATCAGTGACACTGTTCTCATGCTCCTTCACCCCGTGATTTTTACTGACGCTGTGTACAGATGCAGTGTGGGAATATGTGATGAATGGGTTCTTGTCTTGCACAGGTATAACAGAAACTGTAGCTCAGCTGGCCTCTGGCTGGGTGACAGACAGGAACCTGGTGCATAAGTACCACTACCACAAGGCCTATCTGATCCTCTGCGGGATCGTCAACCTGCTATCTCCCCTCGCCACCTCCTACATCCAGCTCATGATCTACGCCGTGTTCTTTGCTATCTTCTGTGGGGGATACATGGCTTTGCTCCTGCCAGTCCTGGTGAGTACTGAATTAACTCTCAGAGACAATCAGCACTTGTATCCTGAGAGGAAGAATGGATCACAATTAATCATTCTAGTAAATAACGCATCCTTTTTACCGGCCTGATCCAGAGTTGAATGCATTCAAACAAAACCTAAGGATTGTCAGGTTTCTATGCTGTACTATACTAACATTTTATACTATTAAATGTTTAATCAAGGATTCATTGATAAGACACTATCGATGTGCTACCCATATCGAATTTTACATAGTGGCCATGAAAAACCCACATGCGTGTACAACCCGAAATAAAGTGGAATAAAATGAAAACTAAAAGACTTTCAAATAACACAAGCAAAAATCTTATCCACAACAGAACATAGATAACATAGCAATTGTTCAAACCGGGAAATTGTACATCTTTATGCATTAAATGAGCACATTTCAAATTTGATGCCTGCTACAGATCCCAAAAAAGTTGGCTGAAAAAGCAAGAAAGTTTAAAAAGATTCAGCTTGGGGAACATCTAGCAACTGATTAAGTTATTTGATATCAGGTCTGTAACATGATTAGCTATAAAAGGGATGTCTTAGAGAGGCGGAGTCTCTCAGAAGTAAAGATGG
>JAQLOM010000038.1:10975569-10993337 GCA_030068315.1 Chrysichthys thysi | reverse complement strand
ATAAAATAGATTTATGTGTTCTTGTGTTTTGTGTTCATTGCTCCTGCTGAACTTTGGGATCTAGGAGCACTGCTTAAAGGATCCCACGTCCATAGCGTACAAATTGCACGGACCAGAAACAGCTCATTCCCAAGGTCTCACAGTAATCTCACGGTAAATAAATACTCTGAATTTGTACCTGGGAAACGCTGCTGTAATCCTACAGACTCTGAAGCTACGCATAAAGGCTCCGAATCGAATGATTTAGAATCCTACGATCCAGTGTTTCCTTCTGAGTCTGGTTCTTCTCAGCGTTTTTCCTCCTGGTGCCTCAGGGAGTTCTTCCTTTCCACTGTCGCCTCAGGCTGGCTTATTAGGAACCTAAATCTAAATCTCCATTCGGATTTCGGTAAAGCTGCTTTGCGACAATCTCTGTTTCTTAAAAAATGCTACACAACTATACTTTATTTAACTGCTGAAAACAGATGCAATGCCCGCAGGCAAGCCATCGCCACGTGACTGAACTGTCTGCTTTGTGAAACATAGGAAAAGTAAAATTGGTGTCAGTAGCAAGAAAGAAACAAGGTTTGGTTATTAAGACGGTTGTATCGCTAAACCTTCTCCTCGGTGCCGTTCTGCTGAGCACCATTATAAGGTACATCACGTTTGTTCTGTCACAGCTCGCTGCGTCTGCTGCCTAGGTTCTCCTCCCTCCACGGCACTGCTAACACGCCTGCACTGATCTTCCCCCTGAAAAAAAAAGCTCATGTTCAACAGGCAGCTGTTTTCCTCAGGCACCCTCACGCACACCTGCAGAAATCAGGCTTCATGCACATCTCCTCCTGCAAGAATCTGCCGACACGAACAAGGCAATAAGGGCACTCCTGGCTGGGATGCAAGGACACTGATGGCACCCGCAGGGAGGCCAGGAAGAAATGCACTTCCTGTGCGGAGAGCCGTCTTCGGGGACGTAAATGAAATGCTCGGAAAGTGGTCCTCGTCCCACGGGGCCCCGTATACTTTGCACGGCCTAGATTCTCCGAATGGGAAACCTATAGACGAGGTTCGGAGGATATGATGCTTAAGTCGTTCCAGGATCATTCATTTGTACGAATTAACATGCACACAGCGTTTCAGCCGAAGCACTGAAATGGACAGAGAAGGCCCAGAGATGCCTCCAAGGCAACCAGTATAGCAGGAAACATTTGTGTGCATATATATATATATATATATATATATATTTTTTTTTTTTTTTTTTTTAACTTAAGAAAACTTGTGATCGATGTGTGATAATTTGCAAGATTAAAAGGGTCCAACAAAGACCACGCATTACAACTCCTTCCCCAATACAATTATCATTTCGTTACTGAGGCAATTAATTAACTGAAGTGCTCTTCCAGGCCCTGAGGCAAGAGGCCCTCTCCTCTTCCCACTCCAGTGCCATTTTACTAGCTTTCCATTCATGACCACATCCACCAAACAGCTGCGGTGAAGCGGCATCAACCTTTAGCATATTTTCTCAAATGTCTTGTTGGGAAACGTCTTTGGGGGAATAAAGAAAGGACGAACGTAATGCATGAATTTGCATAATGTAGCATTTTCGGACACTGCGCTCTCAGGAAAAATGGGACTTAACTGGGCCGTTCCTTGCCACTGAGTTGGTGTATCTTCAGCCTTTTTTTTTTAACTGCAAATGTGCATGTAGTGTACCTGTAAATGATTACTCTGCAAGGTACCAGAGTAGACATTAACATCCAAAGATGTGCCTTGTTTTCTTTTTCGTCAAAGTAAGCAACAATCAGATTACACTGTAATACAGACTGACTAAAGGTCCAGAGGATATCGCCTTGAAGGTTTTACCCCAGTGACTTGTTGGAAAGGTACACTTAGTACCCTTTTTACTAAGGGTGTGGTCTAAGAACTACATCGTGCACAGTAAAATGATTGAGTTCTGTCAATTATTCATCAATTTCGTTCTTTCACTTTCTCGTTTGAGGACTTTTGACGCCAAGGCACTATCAGGACCGACACAGCCGGAACAATAAATTCGGCGATGCATTAGCATCAGCGAGTTCAGGAAAGTTCATCATAGGGCTCTTCTTTTATGCAAACACGTTACTGATAATAATGGAGCAGAGTACACATAAAAACACACCCTCGTACACATTCACTTACTATCTCTGTCCCTCCCACACAAACAATGGGGAGCCTGAGATACCCGGGGTGGAAACAAATCCTAAGCTGTTTATGGAGGCTTGAGAAGTCGTGGCAAATGCCGTTCCCTCTTCCTGAGGGCTTCCTTTTTATGAACGTCACGATCTGCTCGGCTCTTCTGACAGACAGGAGCCACAACTCTGCCCAAGCCGCAACCCGCAACCCGCCATAAACCACAAGCCCTGTCACTCGCACAACGACAGTCTGCGTGACTAATCCCTCCCAATCTGTAACTGCCGTTTTGGGGATCCCAGGGTCGGTCTCAAATCAGTACTTATTAGATGAGAGCTGTAATTACCCACGTTTCACTCTCCATGAACTAAGACTTCAGTCTCATAATTATGCAGCTTCTCGGTTTTTGTGTGGGAAACGATTATATTTGTGTTACCCTTGCCTCTCAGTTATGTAAGCCCTCGTATACAAGTCGGCGGCGCTCTTGCTGTGAAGCGTTCGCCAAATATATATTTCAAATGGCACAAACGCAGAATAGCCTTGGTTTAATGCTCTACATGGACATCAAACGGCATCTCTGCTCGACCCCTAGTCAGTGGCCACTGTCTGTCTGGACTTCAGCCAATGCAATCAGCACGGAGATGTCCTTCAGAGGCTGACAGTAGCGCCAGGGCTACCTTTGTGACACATGATCCATTATTCACCTCGCCCACTGCTGCGCTCGTCATCCAATCCCTGCTAAATCAACAGCTGCCTAACACCAACACCACATCACAGCTCACGCCTTCCACATCGGTCTACCACAACCTCCTGGCGGTTGGAGACTCGGTCAACGCGTAAATACATCCGCCGAAGATTCACGCCGCTGTACAGTGGTTGACTTACAGGCGTGAGACTCCAATTCCAGGCTGCGAGGTTTCCCGCTTGCAGTGTCTGGGATGACCGATAAGGGAGGAGCAGGGATGCAGAGAGACAATCTGCCAGATTCAGACAGCCATCAAGGCTGCACTCGCTCATTTTCTCTGCAAAGTGGATGACATTTGGGCTCTTTTCATTACGAAGATGTAGAGTGATGTGCATAGAATGCCACACCGGGGGGGTGGGGGGTGAGGGGTGGTGGTTGCAGAACAAACCATCTGACTCAGCTGCCTCAAGGACATACAGCAACATCAGCAGACAAATTTACTTTTGAAGAGTTGGCACCGCAAACTTTTTCGTTGCCGTCTCCGGAATCTCATTCTGCTAAAAGAAAACAAAAAGTGATGCAAAAGGGACTGAGGCATGACTTTTTTTCTTTTTTTTTTTAACTTGAAGGTTTACTGCTTAAAGTCAGAGAAAGGACAAATGCAAGCAGTCGATATGGCAGTTGTAAGGGAAGATAAGCCAAATGTGAGGAGATATCCACAGCTTAGGACATAAGCCCATTAGGAATTACGCTACTGTTTACCTAACTCGGCCTCCATTGTGTCAGTATCCTCTCAGGAAACAGAATCAGCGGCACCGAACTTTACTAAAGGAAGAAAGAGAGTGCAGATTGCAAAGAGTACAATTTTGGGGATAAATGCATGTTTTATTACAACATGATAATATGACGTTTCTGTCAGACGGAAAATTGAAGCCAGGAAGCTAAAGAAAGATCTGGCCACATACGCTTCAGTGTAAAACTAAAAAAGACAACAACTGCAAAAAAAAAAAAAAAAAAAAAAATCAGCTCTGACATTAATAGAACTGATGAGAAGAACACACTTGTTTATACAGAAGAATAATCCACCCAAGCAGCAGCAACTATGAGAACCACGACACAAATCTGTGCAGTCGTGCTGCACGTGACCGCTCGCTTCACACACAACCCAAACCATATTTGGAATAATAGCCGGGCTGAGTCGTATGGAAACCAAAAGAGCATAAGGACAAGCTTTCTCCACCGAAGGCTATGATGGAAGAAGGACACTTTAACGAATATTGTCAGTCTAACACAAGATAACATGGACGATAAGCAGTGTATCACATCCCTGCAGCCGCTACCTATCTGATACAACTGAAGCAGATCAAGACGAGCACATGTGCTCCTCTAAACAAGCAGGGTTACTTTGAACTTCACAGCTGTCAGATCAAAGGGGCGTGTTCCTTTTAGTCTCCCACAAAAAAAAAAAAAAGCGTGAGAGAGAGAGAGAGAGAGAGAGAGAGATCCAGATCTGTCCTCCTCATACCTGCCGCGTTCAAATCCAATCACACCAGGTCATGTCTTCTTCACATCAGGAGCCCAAATGTATGTAAATTGTAATCTGATAAACAAAGCTAAAAGGTGGATGAAACACCTGTTCTTCACGATCAATCCCAGCTTCATTAACACAGGACACACAAAGCCATCCTTTTTCTGGATCAGTACAAATTCGGGATGTAACCGAAGACGTTATTCAGATCGAACGGATAATATGTGCTCTAAAAGGTGGAAACGCAGTTCAGAATAGGAGGCGCGCTATTCTTCGCAGGGCATCTGGTTGAGCAAAGGGAGTGCGATCCTGCACGACACGGGAGGGTCATGAGTGTGAGGTTGTTTTTTTTAATCTTTTGTGAAATAGAGCCAGCTACATTTGGCAGGTCAACGCAAAACTGATACATGCAGGAGTTAAAGCTATACCATGTACGATTTAGCGGCATCTACTGGCTAAGTTGCACATAACAACCAACTGAAGCCTTCCCCCCCCCCCAAGTGTGTATTACAACATACAGTGGCCGTCACATGCAATAGTATCTGTCTGCAGAGCCGTAGCACTACATGCTTTTAGTTTTAATTGAACTTTTCCTTTTAGGTGAGTTTCCAAAAAATTGCGATATAAAATTCAAATAAAACAACGCTAGTGCCATAAATACTTTAGGATCTTTTACAGTCTTCCTTCAGTATGTGTTTGGTAGGTGCTTACTTTTGCTGGGCTTTATGTGTACACTTACCCTACATGTGCAGGAAACAGGCTTAAACTACGAGCATGAGATTATTTATTGGAACCAGATTTACAAACAGATTGACAGTGGGTTCATTGGAATTTCGAGCCGAAGTCTATGTTACTTCTAACCTGACCGTCTTATTTCCCCATTCTATTAGTTCCACATACATGAACACTAAATGGAATGTACGATACGTTACAATATTATGGTATTGTAATACATTATAATAAAAAGGTATTCTGTGAAATCCCAGCATAGGAACCCACTCCCTATGGAGATATGAGTTCATTTTAAGCTTGTGGAAAACACAATGATTTACAGTGACAAGTGATTATGCACTCATGAAAACCTAATTATAAATATTACATTCCATTTCTGGGAATTGATCCCCCTAAATGCTACGTAGTGCACCTTTAAAAAAAAAAAAAAAAAAAAAAAAAAAAAAAAAAAAAAAAAAAAAAACCCCAGTCCCCCTCACATCTCTAGTTGAGACCAATTATGGACTTGAGCTAAAGTTGAGGAACTGTCAGAGCCAGACTTCACGCAGCACGCTGAGAGTGCTGCCTTTTCTACTTCTGAGTGTTTCTTCCCCCGGTGTTTTCCACTGGCACAGCGGTAGGGTTCATTTAAAAAGAAATCATTTTTAAATAATTCCAGTTTCGGCCAGGATCACTTTGGATATAAATCCTAAAACAGATACGTGGAGAACCAAACAGATCCAGATCGTGTCACTGTGTTACACCCCTACTAGAAATGGACTGGATAAATAATATTCCTGGTCTTCACTACGTCTGACCCTGAGGTAAAAGGATAATGCCTGCTACTGGTCTGGTTTTGGTCTCCATCCATCTCCTCTCCTTGTAACCATAAACGCATGTAAAAACTGCTTCACTTCCAGCTGTTCTGCAGTAAATCTCATGCAGTCAGGTTAAAAGTGGATCCAGCTGCCTCCAGCCAAAGGTGGATTGCTGGCCGCAGTAAATAATACATGGCTCCGAAGCGTGACCACTCCATCACACAAGTGACCTTGCATCTCTACACTGAGAAGCCACCACCTTCAGGGTCACCTTAGGCATCTGTGCACACTGCTGGTGTCTTTTTCACAAGAGGCTCAATCTACAGAGGGACTGGACCACGTGCTAGGCCATTCAAGTGACCAGTATGTGAGTACGTCACAAACCAAGTGACCCAGAAACCTGGAAAGTCACACTGCAATATTTCTTTGTAATCATCTTTCCTTGAAAAGGCTTTCGCATGTGTTCTTGGGCAATGTGCAACTAAGCTGGTCTTTTTTTCTTTTTCTTTTTTTTTTTTTTACTATGTACTAGTTCAGAGATAAGGCCAGTTACACAAAGTTGTGAAAGTCCTTTGGGACTTTGTGCCCGGCACAAGAGAGTGGAAAGGGGATGGCAGGTAATCCATCTCTGTCCCTTCTCACCCCAGTCATCAGCAGATTAGCAAACCCAGCTGGAGGTCTCTGTGTCACTGGCTGTCGTCTGGACGTAACTCCTATCCCAGCCAGCTCCTGTTCTTAGCAGAGAGCAAAGTCTGCAGGGGGTAAAGTAACTCCTCTGGCACCAACAGACATGTCGGTCTACTAATGGCTGCCTCAGGCACCGTTCATGGTCAGTACCTTGCGTTCCACAAACGCTGAATTCAGGTATATTATAGTTATTTATTCATGAACGGTGCGTGTAGAGAAAATGACTCTGTTTTTGACAAACAACTAGCAGCTCACTCAAATCTCTGTTATAATGTAACATATATATATATATATATATATATATATATATATGTAATGTATGGTGCCATAAGAGCAGCCAAGGGTGTATTTTGGGAATCGAGTGGGAGTTTACACCTATAGGGCTCCTGTCTGTGTGAATTAGTGGGTGTTTGCCAGGAGATGAGGGATCCATTTATGCATGTAACAAGCTATTGGAGAACATGATGGCTTAGTCACTCAGTACACCCTCATATTTCCCTTGCATAGCCATTTCCTGTCTATCTAGCTAGGTGTAAAGGATACGCTGTAAGGACCTTGAGTTATGGAGATTGGGCAATTGTTTTTCCTCCACTGTACAATACCTTTGTGTCTGGAATCCATTTCCTTGAGGTTTGGTGAATAAAAGCAGGAAACTATCATCAGTGTTACCGGTTAATGTCTGAACTGTTGTCTGAGAGATAAGCTATTCTGTAGAGACACGCCACAGTGCACTAAAGAACATTCCCCAAAACATATTCTGCTGGTTTTAACAATACACTCTTTATTTGCCCTTTTGCGCCAACCTTGAGCTACTGGCAAGACACAAACACTCTAGTGTGCTTCTTCCATCTTAATGAGTCTTTAGCAAGAGACGCCCCAGAGAGCCTTTCTGTTTCTCCACTCTATGTTCCATCTCTAAATCAATAGTTCTGTGGTGGCACCTTCAAAACAAAGCCACGTTCTCTACATGAAAGAGCAACTCTGTGTCCTAGTTCGAAGTAGGTGGGATTTAAAGCATAACACTACTTGGCAAGAGTTTCAACAGCATGTGACTGGCCTCTCGTATCCCACCAGGCTGGCAGATTTAAAGGGCATTTACATAAGCGTGACTTCCATTTCCCATTACAGTGGTTAACATTATGCTTTCCTCATTAAGTTACATGACAGACGACGTTACTCTTGTGCTCTTGTTTAAGTACAGCTGGTACGATAGAGCAAGAGGTCTGAAACGTTCATTTATTTTATTTTTTTTTTTACTTATTTTGCAAAATCAGTAAATCCACCAAAAACAGAAAAGAAAAAAAAAGCCAACAAATATTCAGAAAACTGTCCAGGAAGTATATCAGGGTGTAAATGGGTTTTTTTTCCCCTTCTGTAGAATAACCTCAGAAGAAGTATGTCCAGAGAAATCAATAGGTAATCACATCCAGGTCGGTCCCTATGAAACCTGCACCAATGTTAGTCTTTCTCATAGGTGTGTGTGCCTGAGGGGACTCATCCCTTAAACCTGCACCTTCCCCGAGATAAGGTCTGCATGACTAAGATTTTAGAAATGCCTTAAAGCAAAGCACTACATACTTGCCAGATTTGCGTTAGTAAAGGGAGATTTAGGCTCTGGCGATACAGACAGACAGTCTCATCAGGCTGAACGTGATGCGGTTTGTGTGATCATATGAGAAAGCCAAATATTCAAATGTATGCAGTGAAAATGCTAATGTGACCCATTGAGACTGCGCTGTCTTTTTCAGAGACCTAGTGAGGCTGGAAATAGGGTCATGCATAGCCTCGCTGCATCAGGGAGCCACTGGAAAAGCACAAGGCGTGCTGAAAGAATACAGGGGAAGGCTAATGGGACAGATGAATGAAAAACTAGTGCAGGATTCCAGCTCTGGACAAGCGAACAACAAGCAGAGGAGAGAACAGGCTCTAATGATTAGTGAAAAAGATCATTTGCCTATAACGTGAAGCAGGAACGTGTCTAGGAGGGTTAACGTTAAGTCAGTTAAAAGCCAGTCCTTTAGTGAATAATAACAGAGAAATATTCACCAGCAATAGATGACTAACAACCGTGTTGTTATATGTGTGTTGCTCAATCTCCCTGCTTTGAACGTTATTTCCTTTAAGCACTGAGCACAACGCAGCTACTTCAGTGCTACATATTTGGAATGCTTTCTGAATAGAAAACACACCTATTCGGGTTCTCACATCCACACAATTTACAAGTCTCTACTAGCAAAGGGCTCGTTACTGTTTCAACGACTCTTTTGCTCGATCCCCGACTCAACTTCAGACACAATCAGAAGGCAGTATGATCATGAAGCTCCGCTTTACAGAAGCAAAACAGACTAGGAGTAGAAAATTCACATATTTGGGACGGTGCCATAGCAAGCGCATGTTCTGCACACGGTAGGTAGGTACTGAAATCAGATATAAGCATCAACGGTATATAATCCTGAATGAGATTCTCTAACCCTTTATCACTTTAAGATGTATGAATGAGCTTTTAAAAGACTTGAGTAAAGCCAGACTATGCCAGCAAACACTGCCATGTGACAAAGCGACAGGTGATTGTTCTTCTTCGTTTTCTATGCACGTACATGACAATGAGCGACATCTGACCTGAAATTTAATTGATTATATGCAAATTAAGCATGACTCGTCAAAACGACCAACCTCCTCAAACCAGTCCTACGACACGTATGGCGTACAACGGCACAGAAGCTACAAAGCATCGATGGGTTTTAAACATAAGAGATGCCTATGAGCGTTTTCTCACCGGAACTAAACCGAATACTGGACAGATCACTGGAACTTGTCACTTGTTTGAGTGAATGACGTCATCCTCCTCACAGTGCTTGTAATGGGTTTGCCTAAAGCCAGTCTATACCGACTACAAAAGGTACACACTGCAGAGCTGTGGTCGTTCTAGGGCTAGCCATGGCGGCCAAGGCGAAATTTCAGTGCTGAATTAGGTTACAGGCATGGAAAGAGATGGGGGAAATGTGTTCACCTACACCTGATCCGTTGGAGACTCATTGTCCTGCCAGGTTGCTTCAATAAAGATAATGCAATTGTACAGGGGTTTTTTTTTTGTAGGTGTTGGCAAAAGGCCCAGCAAGTCAGAGGTTCACTTCACTACTCACGAGAGACAGCTCCCCTGAAAGACTTCCGCACTTTAGTAATTTTCCGCAAAGAGGACAACGTGTTCAAGAATTCACCACTGTTTCGTTCATCTGGGAGGAGCCAGTCCTCTCAGCTCAGCCATGCCTTTGTCCTCTTGGCTCGAATGGAAAGTTTCACAGAGGCACGAGTAGTAGCCTGCACCCTTATGAGCACTGCCAGTTTCTGTAAACCAAGGAGCGATGTGTAGTAAATCCATGTATCCCACAGCAACATGTTTATCTGCCAACTCATGTCCTAGACATTCCTGTGGGCGTAACCCCTCTTGCTCATAATCTGCTATGTGAGCCTTCCCTCATATGTCAGCGGACAAAACATTAAGAAATGGGCAAACGTATGCTCTAAAGAAATCTTTTTCTTTGTTTTGGGGATTCACATAATTTGCGTAGTTTCGCAGATACTTTCTGCTGCCTGAAATCTGACCAAATGTTTATATGCCATCACAATGTGCTAGAGTATATAGTCATTCATATAATATGGAGCACCCCAGGCTGAACCCGAGGTCAACCGGGTGCAGGGCCCTTAGCAACTCTGCTAACACGTGTGTTAATGAAGTGTTTCACAGCTTTCTGTTGTTCCGCAAGAGGCTTTACCAGTCTGAGCTTGCCCTCCCTTGATGTCATTGCCATGGCGGGGCTTGGTGGCTTCTCCTTTACCAAACGAAAACATGTGGAAATTTCCTGGTTCACTATTGTAGCTTATGCAAACTGAAACAAAGGCTATTCTCATGGCATGAATAATAAAAAATAAATAAATAAAAAAAGAATCTACTTATATATATACATTTGGTTTGGTGCAAGATTGGTGGTGACCAGTGGACAAAACAGTTCTAGGATTCTGGTTCCCAAAAGCTGCCGTACTTTCTATATTCGCACTACAGAATACAATGATTAAGAGCATGAACAAGGGCTGGTCTCTTTCTTAATACGACATGGCGTCCTCATGTTTCCATCGCTTCTGTATTTTGTTATCTTTCATAGTGGCAGAAAACATGTCCAGATGCTTAAGTGGTTGTCTGAACACACAAGGCTTTGACGCTTATCACACAGTGCGATTCCGACTTTAGATCTTTGGAGAGCCCAGAGAAAATAAAGGTGATGGCTCCAGATGCAAAACGAGCAAGACGACTTGGGTTTGTGGGTAATTACTGAATGCTCTGTGCTTTACACTTAATTACACTGGATCCATCCTGCTTTATATTTTTCCCTCTTGTACCAGAACGACCTGGGGACAGCCTGCTGGCTGCTAAAAAAAAAAAAAAAAAAAAAAAAACCACAATAAAAGCACTGAAATCAGTAGAAACTAGTGGCTGACTACATTACTAATCCTGAACAGAAATGACTAGGGAAAAGCGCTAACAATAAAAGCAGAGTGAAAATGAAAAATGTCAACAGAAATGGTTTGTCAGATGATCTTGTCAAATACAAAAAAAAAAAAAAAAAAAAAAAAAAAAAGACATAGAGGATATCTAAATTATAAGCTATGTGCGATGGTCTGTGCAAATGGTGGCTTTGAAACATCTTAAAATTAAAAAAAAAAAAAAAAAAAAATCACTGATTCTTCATGTTATAAGATGCCTTGGGTATAATAAAATCTGGAAGAAAACAATCTGTAGCCTGATTAAATGCTTGCCCAGTTACACACACTGATGAACACTTCAATACTAAAGTACAGTTGTGTATACATTAGTTTGTAGTCTGCAAACTTCTGAACTGTGCACTAGCCTGTAACGGTTTCAAAAACAGGACAACAGTCAACATGCAGTTTTAAGTGAGAAAGACCTGGACTGCTTTAGGTGAACTACAGAACTACACACCTAGGCCTATGTTACACTTGTTTCTCTTCATTGTGAACTGATTGTTCCAAGCGTTAAACCACAACGACTCGATAACCTCTTTCTTAAATAAAAAATATATAATATACCTACATGAACCAACATTCTTGTTAATATCCATATAGGGAACAACCTAATGGCTAAACAAACATGGAGAAGATTCGCAGCACTACAGTGTATAGTGTAAATATTCAGTTTTCAAATTGTGTCTGCCTTTTATCTTTCGCTCTTTCAAACAGTTGCACAGTACCACAACGATTTGGTTTGGAAACTCAACTTGCAACGGTGAGCAAATATTGCAATATGAAAACCAATTTTGCTATATGAGACATGTTTTTCATGCATTGCATTTGGCAGAACTGAGGACACGTAACCTTTCAATAACTGTTTAAACTAGGGTTGCTGCACCAGGCTTAACAGAGCATGCAAATGAGACATTTCTTTTCTTTTTTTTTTTTTTTATATAACAATGCTTTTTTGTTGTTTCTGTTCTGATTGTTAGGATGCTCCGCGGACAATGATCATGACAAGATAGTCCTCTTCTGTTTTGGCAAGAGCTTTTGCAGAGGAATCTAAGAACTGCTGAGAGAAATCGCAGGGTGGGAACGCGTGCAGCACCCCCGCGTTGTCCTTATCGCGAGTGCCCCCCACGGGTAAACTGATTACCCCAGCCGCCTGCTTTTGCTTCAGGTACGAGACCAGGTTGCGCAGAGGACGCTGGGTCGAAGCCGCCGGGTCAGACGAGGAGGAGGATGAAGACGCATCCTCGGAGCTGGCGGGGACCGCTAGAAGAATGGCATACCCGCCCGGGCCTGCCACTTTGATGCGCCGCGACACCTCGTCCATCTTGGGCTGGTCGAGCCGAAGGCGCTGCGTGATGCGGAGCTGGGTCACCTTCCCTCCTGTGCTGCCGTCGACCAGGAGGGTGTTGGCCACGCTCAGGTCCCCGTCCAGGATATGCATGCTGGCAGGGAAATTGCTATTCTTTAGGAGCAGCATTCCATTCCAGGCCATACTCAGCTTCCCACCAGTGTCCTGCTTAGACGGCTGACTGCCCTTGGAGCTCCCTTCAGCCCGCTCTCTCTTTGTAGGCCCTTTGCTCACTTCGTTCGCCTTACGCTTCCTCTCTGACGGGCTTGCGCCAATGCTGGACTCAGACAGGCTGCTGCTGCTCTTGAGGCGCTTTTCTCCCGGAGCCCTGTCTAGGCTGCTGCGGCGCTCTCTCTGCGGTGACGGCCGCTCTGCTCTTGTTGGCCGCTCGGAGTCGCTGAAGCGCCCGTCGCGGCTGCTACCTCCCGGACTGCCCTCTGTGGATGGGGCTCTCCGGCGCCGGACCGCCCACTCGCTGCTGCTGTCGGGTGAACAGTCTAGGTGTCGCCCGTCCTCTAGAAGGCGCCGTTTTCTCGCAGCATCTCTGCTCGGCAGCTCCCGCTCCAAAGACCACGGTTCTCTGGGCCGTCGATCTCGCTCCAAGTGCTCAAGAGGCTCGAATGCGGGAGTTCTTACTCGCTCACGGATGGCAGGGGCTGGCCACTCTGCACCGGCATAGAGCTCCCGTTCTCTAAAATGCAGTGATGGAGGAGTTCTTTCTCTCACCCTGATAGCTTCAGGGGTTGCACGGTGAACAAAGGACTCGGCCACGACCTCGTAGTGGGGCAGCGGAAGCGGCTGCAGGAACTGCTGCTGGTAGCGGTGCTCGGTGTCTGCAAAATCCACCCTGAGCCGGCGGTCTGGGCCTCCGAGAGGAAAACCACGCATGTGTGTGCAAGCAGCCTGAGCAGCATCCAAGCTTTCGTACTGAATGTAGGCCCACGTGTCCCCTTTCCTGTAATCTATAGTCCTAATAGTGCCAAAGCGATCAAACTCCCTGGCCAATGCAGCCAGGGGAACCCAAGGTCCGAGGCCCCCCACCCAAAGCCGTGTCGTCGGGGTCGCCTTGCCATAACCGATTTTAATAGCGTTTCGGCCGACCACTTTTCCCGACATGCTGATCTTCGCTCTGTGGGCCATGTCCAAGTTCTCAAACTTAAGAAAGCCATATGTGCTGTTTTGGCCACGCGTGGGTCTCTTGATGTCCACTTCAGTAATGGCCCCAAAGCGGTCAAACGCCCTCCTCAGGTCATTTTCTGTGACTGTGATGTCCAAGTTACCCAGAAACAACGTTCGGTTAGCTCTTTGGTCGTCCTCGGGAGAAATAAAATCCTCTTCGCGAAAGGCAGCAGCTCGTTCAGCAATGTAAGTGGGTCTCGGCCTGGCTTCATAAAAGGCAAACTCTCTCTCTCTCTCCAGCTCTCTGGGTAAGGGAGGAGGGGGGGGTGGAGGAAGTCGCCCAAGTGCTAGCTGCTGGAGCCGGTAGTCTCTGTAGCCTAGTCCTGTAGGGGACAGAGGCCTCTGAGTGTGCAAATGTCTGTGTCCGGCCACGGCCGAAAAGTGGTCTTTTTCCACGGGTGAGCGACTTCTCCGCCTGTTCATGTACACCGCCTCGATTTTCAGGGGCCGGTCATAGAGCACCAGGCGGCCGCGCGCGTGTTTCGCCGCCCTGGCGTCGTCGGGCCTCCTGAAGTTCACGAAAGCGATTCTTTCGTCGTTCACGCGGCTAATCTTCACGCTCACGTCGCCGAATTTCTTGAACTCGTGAAACAAACCGTCTTCGATTTCCTCGTCGCTCAGCTGCGAGCCCAGCTCGCTGATCTTTAGCGTTTTGTACTCACTCTCGTTAGCGGCGAGCTGGCTGCGCTGATCGGAGCGCGAGTTGCTTCTCGCGGCGGCCGCTTCGAGCGACAGGCTGGAGTTGTGATTCTTGCTGCTAGCGCTAGCAACGGGGCTGGTGTAGCTATGACTGTTTCCCGTGCGACTAGAGGCATGCCCGTCAAAGTCCCGGCTGTCCCTTTTTTCTCCAAGTAAATTCCGTCTCGCCGAACCTCCCTCGCTTTTGGAAGAGCTATTTCCATTGTTGCTTCCGCCAGAAATCGCCACAACCCCCATTTTCTTGCTGCTCGGGTGGCTTCCTCCCCTGTCTCGAACATCGTCCACGGCCCTGGAGCGTTTTTTCACTGGCGACCTTTCTTTTCCTTTCATGATGGATATTCTGCGTCTCTACGGCTTACAACAAACAATTACCAAGCGACCAGGCTACCACAATCGGTTAATTTAGGCGACAAAACGCTGCAATTCGCTCAATACCGTAGCTGCAAAATTACCACATACGCCATCTTGTACAGACTACAGCGTTCCTCGCCCGAACAATTTGATTGGTCCGCGAAGCTGACAGAGTATAATACTATTGGCTGAAGTGTGTGTCAGTCAAAGGAGTACATGCACGCCCAGATGACTTCTCTTCGCGGAGAGATGCTTCGCCCTCGTGGCATGCGGAAATAAACTCTAAAAGAGGATAATTAGGAATTTTACAGGCCCCACTATTAAAAATGTCTATGTTTTCCTGTGAATTACAACGATTGGTCATTACAGTCTCCCGTATTTCTGCAGAAATGAGGCGAATGTTTTTTATTTTACATCTAAGACCGGTGACCTTTGCGAGAAGCAATTCAGCACGTGCATCTGATGTCCAAGAGATGTCGCCATCTGAATTTGTATTTCAAAAAAAGGCTTACATGCACATATACAGTAAATACAGTATGATAATAAATAATAATAATAATGTTTATCAGTACACACACACATATACACACACACACATATATATATTGTGTGTGTGTGTGTGTGTGTGTGTCTATTCTTTTGTGATGCAGATTTTATGTGTTTCTGAATAAGTATTTATTTTGCTTTACCATAACCAATGTCAGGCAACATTATAATTTGTAAACATTTGATTAGAGAGATTTATTTCCAGAAACAGCCAAACTAGTATATAAAAATAGGTTTATGGTGGCCTATTGTAGGCTTACGTACACCAGTGCTACTTTCTAAGCATAAAAAGTTCTTTAGATGTAAGTACCTTCTGTTAACCTCTGGTTGTCGTTACACAGATTTGTTATTGTTTTTTTACTCTATATATCTGTTTAGTAATTATTTCACAAAAATAGTTTGGTCATTATATATATTTTTTTTATATTGTCACATTAATGGGAGCAAAGCCTGTGTATCTGGAGCAAACATGTCTGTCTCAAAAGACCAGGCTGGAATTCTAGCTGTGGGTGTGGATGGTGTGTGTGTGTGTGTGTGTGTGTGTGTGTGTGTGTGTGTGTGTGTGTCTTCTATTGGAAACACATGTCTTTTCTCTCTCTAAAGCATGACATGGTATGCCAGACTGGCATTTAATGTAGTCCAGCACTGATATGATGTTTAACGTATAATGGAAACACAATCTTCATTTATGACTCACTCAGATAGTCAGAGCAATGAAAATGGCTAGGAACAAGTTAAACCTGTAATAAGTTTAATTTTTTGTTGCTTTAGAGTTATGTCCCAATCATTCCTTATACTGAAATACTGGCTGACAGGACTGGCATGCAGTCATTAGATCCAGATGGAGTTGTTACCCTGCAGTTTCACATTCAGTACATGTACATATTAGGCCATGCTGCACTCAGGTGAATGCTTGGTGCTTCTAGTATGTATGTTACATGACGAATGTGTCAAGGTTTTAGAAGTCAGAAAGCATAATGGAATTGTAAAGGAGTTTTTGTGTTAATGTATTATCTATAGCCCCAATAATAATTTCTCATGCAAAATACATGACTGTGCAGGATTGTGTTAGATTTCATTCAGTGTGGGCTGTACTTTATATCTTGTCCAAACACAGTTAAATATGGTAAGTTGCCATATAATTCTTTAAGCTTGTAGTGCTAAGTTTGCTGGCAGAAAGCATTCTTAATGTTAATGAATATGCCCTGAATGAACTAGGTATGACTGATATTCCATATGCAGGGTTATGAAATTCAAAACTATTTAAAGAGTTAGCAAAAATGGCACTTGCTCACACTGATAGATTTCCAAAGGCCTCCTGAATTACAGTAAACTCACATCACTTCCTTTCTTACACTGATTAAGGATTGGCGCATCACTGTAAACTGATATAGACGTGTTTCACACAGATTAAAGCATAGCCTGCTCAGAATCCATTGTACCATCAGGTTTTTAAATACTGAAAGTTAACTTATTTCCATTATGGAAAAAGACCATTTGCTATGTGTTGAAATTTGGCTAATTATACAAGAATGTTATAAACACACAATTATCATGTGTCAAGTAAATCTGTCTGTTGTTGATTAATGGGGCAGGCAGGAAAGGATTTTCCTAGTTACAAATCATCTTTAATGGCAGCACAACTGAAACATAAAAGCCACTTATTGCCCATCATACTACAAACAAAAAACAGTATACACTGGAAATATGTGATTAACTACTTTAAATAAAAAATGTCATTCTTTTCTTTGGACAATTATGCTAATTTCATTGAATACATTCGTTAAAAATTATTTAACAATAAAGCAACCTTGGTCTTGCATATTTAAAAAAAATTGATAGTAACCAATTACCTGCTCCCATATGGAAGCATATAAATAGCATACAGTATACAGGTGGCATTTATTTTTGTTATGACTATTACATCAACCGCAAATCTAGTAAAGAATCAGGACTGAAACTGTTCCTCCTGCTTGATGTGAGATGGTCTCTGTCCAAAACTCTAATGTTTGGATTTCTGTGTGAAACCGTTGATTATATGTTGGCTCAGTCCTAATTAAATACCAGTCACGTTGGCCAAGACAAGAGGCTGCCAGGGTCTTTGGTTTTCATACGCAGTGCCACCAGGCCTGAAGGCTTGTAGTCAGACTCAGGGCTGGGCTCAAACGAATGAGCCCCCAGACCTCCCTGGAAGCTGTGCAGGGAGTACAGGCCATTGATGCTGGGATGGTGAGGGTGAGGGTGAGGATGATGTGGAGGGTGAGTCGGGGACGTGGACATTCCCATGAGCCCATGAGCATGGGGGTGTGCATGAGGATGAGGGTAAGGAGCCATGCACGAAGAAGGCATGCTGTCTGGGCCGAGGACGCAGCCTCCATTGGTGCCGCCCGCGCCTCCTCCTCCAGGCCACAGGTTACCCTGCATCTATGAGGTGGAGAGATGGTAAACGTTAAAAACACTCACACACACACACACACACACACACACACACACACATATATATATATATATATATATATATATATATGGTATTAA
>JAQLOM010000038.1:10922234-10940966 GCA_030068315.1 Chrysichthys thysi | reverse complement strand
GTGTGTGTGGGTGTGGGTGTGTGTGTGTGGGTGGGTGTGTGTGTGGGTGTGGGTGTGTGTGTGGGGGGGGGGCGGGGGGGAGCAATTGAGGTAGCAGAAGTCCTGCAGACATGAACACCTTATTTATTATAGCTATAGAAGAGGATGACCAGACAGGTTTGAGCTCACAGGGAGGATACGGTAACTTAAACACCCGCTACTTACAACCGAGGTGAACAGAAAAGCATCTCCCATTGAACTTGAAGGCAGATGGGCTACAAGCACAGAAGATTAATAAAGAGGCCAGTTAGTGAATACTCTTGCATGTACACACAGACACACACACAAACACACACAGAAACACACACACACACATAAGTACACCTCAACAAAGCACACTGTTTTTGCAAATCATGTCGTGCATTATATTATCTCAATAATGTGGGATTTAGGCCTGATTTAATCCTCTCAATCCTCGAATACGTTACATAAGAGACACATCCACACAGAAGATGACTAACACAAAGATGGCAACGTTTACTTTCTGCATGCCCTGCTGTCCATTGGCAGGACTGTACAGCACAGGAAAACACAGACTATATTAGGATTACATAATCAGAAATATCAGGGATATTAATACATAAAAAAGAACAAACACAAAGGTAACATTTTCAAAATATGCTAACCAAGAAAGCTGTTCTGGAAGCAGTAAAATCTTATTCATCTTTATTTCAAATGTCTAAGTTGGGTACATTTTGTTCAGAATACAATGAAATGTCATTAAGGAAGAACAGGAAACCATAATCCACCAAGGCCGTAATGGAGTCTTTCAGTGTTGTGGGAGGTTATGAAACCCTGCCTCCTGACTGTTAGTGAGTAAAGTTTCTGGTATATCTCAAGTATGTGCATCAATGATATGTTCACATATCAGTGTACAATCCACACTTATTAGCAACTTAACAATGATGGCAACATCCACTAGATTTTCTTTTGTGTTAGCATTAATGTCCAGGATCAGAAGTTGTTGAGGCTAATTTATTATTTCCTGGATAAAATGTGACCCGTGCTGGCAAAATGAGTCAGAATGCACATACCGGTAGGCTAATTATGAGCTAAGAGGCAAAACATGGTTTCGGTCGAAATGAGATTTTTTCAAAAATGAGACCATAAATTGATCCCCATGATAAAACAGCAAGAAAACATCCCAAACTACTTTTATTTTAAGGTTTTGTTCATTTGTATGTCTTCATTAATTAGTCCTTTGTCGTAATATTCCATGATAAATCCATGTTTTTCATGGCACGCTCGTGGCGAGATGGGGGAAACCACCTACCCATGTTTGGTATCATTGTGAAGAGAAGTTCCTCTAGTTTTTAATAATACACATGGAATTCCCGATGACGCTTTTATGAACCAATGGACAGCGAGGTTCCAAACCGCATTAGACGTAAACGAAAATGGCTAGTTGCTAGGCGGTCATTGTTTGTCTGAATTCAACAAATCATGCCTCGTTTTGAAGATCATTAGATGGACAATGTGGAAGTAACAATAATTCACTTTTGAAAATTTCCTCATTCTAAATATAATAAGTGAGTAAAAGTGAAATTTGAAGTGTTCATTTAAGTGATTTACATTACACTTCTTTTACACTGTTCATGTTAACAAGCCTTTACTATTTACCTCTGTAAATTCTTTGGATTGGAAACTGGTACTAAATTGGTTTTTGATGACATTCTAATATTATAAGAACATTATGAGCAGGGTTTTTTTTTTAACTACAAAATGATGACAAAACTGTAAAAAGCACTGTGTGTGATAAATCTTCCAGTAATGCAACTTACTACTGTGGTGCATTGCTATTATGGACAAGCACTAAGTCTTCTTCTGTTTCTAGGGTGCTATGAGTTTTCCTGTCCTAATTGCATAGTTAAACCTTTTTGTTTTGATTCATGGATTTATTTTAGATGGCTTACTTGTTATGAGAATACGTTTCCCAATATTTGAATTACATCTGTGTGTAATTGAAATAAATAAGCTATTTAAACTTGTGAGCGTAATCCATAAATAATGCTGCATTGTAAGTCATTGTTGTAGAAACACATTAGTGAGTCTGCGTAAATGAAAATTTACAACTTACAATTTTTTTGTGCAAATGTGTGAATAAATTAATTTGTACCCAGTTTGATGGATGAGGCCCAAGATGGGTAAGACCTTGTACATTAGTCAAGAATTTCTGCTTGATGTAGTGAATAAGGTAAGTCATTTGAACACATTAAATAAGAGGGTTAGTCAAAAGAAACCTTTTTTTTTTTTTTTTCACTGTAAATAGGTATCTCAAAGGTGTATAAATTGTCTATATACTCTCCATTTCCTTCAGTGCAAGTGTTGGAGGACTCTTATCTCTCCAGTTACTATCTAATTTCCAACATACATTTCACTGTAAGATTTTGGAAGTAGGTTGTTGTTGGTGTTGTTGTTGCTCCTGTTTTTAATCAGCAGCTATGTTCCTTTTAGGAAGAAATAATAATCATATTTCCAGAAGAATAATAGGTCAGTGATCTATTGTACTATTTTCTCTGGATTGTGCATAAGTTTCTCTTTTGGTACTGATGGACCTGAGTGCAGCATTTAGCATTATTGACCATGATATTTTAATGGACTGGCTTAGACACTCAACTCCATGCCTATTTTAGATCCTACTTGATCAGACCATTACCAAGTGTGCAGTATGGTGTGCCAAGGTTCCATTCTGGGTGACTTATTGCTCTCCTTTTATATACAGCACATTAGACAGAAAGTTCACAAGCATAATGATGGCATTCACTTTCCCGATGACACACGATCTTACAATCAGGTTGGCCATTCATTAGCACAGTAGTAAAAGAAAAGTAAAATATAGTGATGTGCTAAAAGCTTATTTGGACAGAAACTTCATTTGATACATGTTCATTTTCTGCTATTGCCCCATGACATAATAACTGCAGACCAAAACTAAAATATAAGCTAAATGCAGAATTTTAGCTAACCTTAGTTAGCTAGCTAACAGGTACTTAGCTGCCAAAAGTTAGTAAATGATAGATAACCGTGGATTTGGCACGTCGTTTTGCATGCCTCCGAATGTATACATGTCATGGATTCATTTCTCCCCCGGGACTAACATTATAATTATTGTTGTTGCTTTTTTTTAAACTCCCTGTGTAAATGCAGTTGTTTTCACTGAACATCATTCATTTATTCATTTATCTTTGGTTATCACTTTATCCTTGTCAGTGTAATGATGGAGCTGAAGCCTATCCCAGGATCACTCAGTGCAAGAAGGGTGAATTCACCCCAGATGGGAAACCAGTCCATCATAGGTCACTTTGTATACACATTCGCTCATTCATTCACTCCTGGGGCAATTTAGCATAGCTAATCAACTGACTAGCATGTTTTTGACAGTAGGAAGAAACCAGAGAACCTAGAGGAAACATGCGAATATGAAGAGAAAAATGTACTGTTCATTTTGCTGACTTCAACGCAATCTATTTGAAAGGACTGGATTATTATCAGTAACAATGTTTCTGGATTGGCTGTTACATTACATTAGCGTCATTTGGCAGACACTCTTATCCAGAGCAACTTACATTTATCTTTTTTTTTTTTTTTTTACAACTGAGCAGTTGAGGTTAAGGGCCTTGCTCAAGGGCCCAGCAGTGGCAGCTTGGTGGTGCTCGCATTTGAACTCCTGACCTACCAATCAGTAGTCCAATGTCTTAACCACTGAGCTACCACCGACTCCACTAACCCCTTATTAAGGTTTTTTTTGTTATCGTTGTTGTTGTTTTTGTTGTTGTTGTTTTTTGGGGGGGTTGCCGTTTTTTTTTTTTTTTTTTTTTTTAAGAAAATATTGTTGGCTTTGTCTGGACTTAGAATATGATTTCTCCAGATTTCATTTTCAAAACTCATTCTATTATGATGGGTGCAGTGGTTAGCACAATCACCTCACAGCAAGAAGTTTCTGAGTTCGAACCTGCTGAACAAACTGGGGCCTTTCTGCCCAGTTTCCTCCAGGAGCTTCGGTTTCCTCCCGCAGTCTAAAGACATGCAGATTAGGCTATCTTGTCCATAGGTATGAGTGTGAGTGTGAATGGCTGTTCATTTCTGTGTTAGCCCTCTGATAGATTGCCCACCTGTCCAGGATGTACCCTGTCTCTCACCCGAAGGCAGCTGGGATAGGTTCCTTTGACCCTGACAGATAGACAGATAAACAGTATAGATGATGGATGGATACTATTATAAAAACTTGTCTGGACAGCTACTAATAAACACCTGTGTCTTTTCTAGAGTTTTGATTCTGAGCAATTTAATCAGGAACAGTCAATGTTCCAGTACAATTAAGCCCCAGAATCTGGTTTTATGGAAGAAGCTGGTTTGGGGTGTCTAATGATTCTGTCTGGGTCTGACATTTTTACTGGATGACAAAGATGCACACTGAATACCAAAATGGAAGACATCTTTCTCTTTCTGTGTGTGGCACTGAAAATGTGAAAGCTGTGTGGCAGCAGCCTCTCATGGCTTCGCTGACGCATACGGCAGGGAAAAGCATTATGTGCCAAGGACATTTCAGCAGCACAGACGCTACGTGTAGATTGCGTGGACTCTTTTTTTTTAATATACCGGAGCTATTATCTGGTACAATGATCTAACTATTAAAATGAGAAATAAATATACCTGGTTTTTAATAAATACAAGGATAATAATCATCACATGTTATTAATTACCCTGACTTGAAATTAATCTTTGTCTGATCCAAATTGTACCAAACTCCCATGATTTGTCAAGAAATATTAGAGAATTTCTTTTGTCATGATTTTGCCCTATCTCTCCAGAGGTGTGATATCGTAATGGCCGAAGCATCCTCCTCTCCTCCCTTGAGCACATCCTCCTCCCTCCCCTCACGCTTCTCTCTTTGCTACCCCACCCCATATTTGCCTCTTTTTTTCAGCACCTGATGCGTGGTAACAACCCCAGAAGACATGGAAAGTGAGCCAGAATTCACAAAGTCAATTTGGCATCATGATGCTGCCTACTGTGCACTACACATTGGCTTTTCTGGTGGCCATTTGGCCTCAGTTTGCTGCCAAGATTAAGCCTACATATAGGACAGTACATGACTCTAAAATAAATGTTCATCAGAAAGGGATGGCAATATTCCAGCTGAAGATATTAGTTGCAGGGTTTTTTTTTTACCTTAAAATAATATTTCCACTTAACTTACATGAGACAAAACAGTATGACTCACCACAGTTTCAGAAGAACGATTAATTGACTTAAACCATTTTGCCTTTCAATTGTGTTTACATTTTAATTAAATGTGACTCATTAAAACAGGGCCTGCTGTTCTGCTTTGTGATGGAGAATTGAATCATCATGGCTGACTCAGACAGTCACTTGTTTTGATCTTGCAGTCCTCACAAATTCAATGACACCAGACACTTTGCTTGGCCAGTATGATGTGCATGTCCGTTTCAGCACCAGAAAGTGAACACTAAACACTGTGGAAAACTTGCGCTCTATACTGATTCCTCACTCAAGTACTCCATAAAGCATTCCATCCCATTTAGACAAATGCCGTTGTCAGTACGGAAGCTGTGACTGACTGGCGGTCTCTATTTAATATATCTTGAGTATTAACTCTAAACATAAACAGCGACTATAAATGCCAGGGCTAGACATGCTATAAATTCAGTCCCTTCCCCATGCTCCATTAGTTCAGTAATAAATATCCAACCTGTCAGGTTCCTGCCTCCAGTTCCCATGAACCTTTACACATAGCATATGACGTCTCTATCAGAAAAGAATAAGGAAGAACACTTTCTAGGGATTAATTCAGCCCAGATACACACCAGATATAAGCATTATCAGCAGTCATATTTGTAAACCTGCATCCGCGCAAGCCGTCGTAGTGCTGTGCTATTGACATGCCAAACAAGCTGCAGTTTGTGAAATGATGAGAGCGCGTGTTGCCCATCAACGGAGACACAGCATGCTCAAGGTCATCAGTGTGATCATGGAGATTTCTCAATAATTAATAGCAGATCCTCTTTGCTGCGTCTCTGTGTGGAGGGAAAATCAGACACAAGAGCAATGGACGCGTCATATTAAATGTTACAGGATTACAGGAGCACAGTTGGGAGACACACATCATAAAGGACCGGAAACAACAGCAGCATTTAACTTTTTGGAGAGAAATGCATTTTTTAACTTATGAGACATGACAGAACAAAGAGCTGTTTGCTAAAAAAAAAAATTTTTTAAAAAGATGCTTTGAGCAGGCCTGCGTCGCTGTCGTTGTCTTAATATCCGTTTTTCATTGCCGCATGGCCCATTCATGCTGTCCATACAAAAGCAGGAGTGCAATGAGTGAGAATCATATGATCCGCTGTTGCCATAGAAACTGATCCCAGCAGTGGGCTCTGGTGAGGTAAGTCACATGAGAGGAGCTTTCTGTGTACCTCATAAGAGAAAGCCACACGCACATATATACAGACACACACACACACACACATGCACACACACACTTCAGGCTTAGGAGGCTCCATTGTAAACAAGGCTGCATGTTCTAGCACAAGGGATTACTGAGCACTTTAGACTCGTTTCATTAGTTTTCTCGGTTATCATGTATATCCTTACATGATGATTCATCAAAATGATGCCATTTGTAGTACGCCCAAGGCAGTTAGTTCCTGATATAAAATCGTAAAATGATTTAATGCAATTATTTGAACCTCTTGCAAATACATACAGCTATCACTTTCCCTTGCACACACCTAGCTACTTGTTTAATGTTCCAGAGACTATACAGAGCTGAGCAGCTGTGTCCATGCACTGCGCTCTCACATCAGGATATTTGATAGCAATAGCTTACACTGGCCTTTTGGTAAACACCCAACACCCACACACACACCCACAGAGACCACATGACACAATGCCTTCCACTCGCTGTCTCCAGTGCAGTCGCATCATCTGTTTATTCTCTTGACTGCTATGTTTGATCTGGAATATTTGAAGACCCTCAGTCCAATCCTTCCAACAGCTGAAAGTAATGAACATGCAAGTTTTTTTTTTGTTTTTTTTTTATTAAATCAGCTAAAAGTGCAAAAGGTATTTTCTGGCATCACGGTTCATATCAACTCGTGTAAAATAGGAAAATAATAACCTTCATTTATATGCAGATACCTAGCCCAACTGGTAGAGATGTAACCTAATGTCAGGAAAAAACCATAATAATCGTGAACAAGCCATCACGGCAAGCATGATTAACTAGAACGCATTACAGTAATGGGTTGTGTTTGTGATATTTAGTATCACAGTAGTGGCGCCCACACTGGACACAAATAGCTAAAGTCAAGGACAGACTACAATTTTCTGGTGTGAGGAAAAGGAATGAGTCAAACCCAGTCTGACACCTCTCCTGAAAGTGATTGTAGACCTCCATCTGTGTGTCTATCCATAGAGAAAAGTCTCCACGTGTGAATAACCTACACTTTACTTCAGAATTTTTTTTCCCACATGTACTGCATGTGCTTTTATTTTAGCGTGTGGTTTTTTTCATATGATTAGAGTTTTTTACAATAGATTTGTAATCGTCTCGTCTCAATACCATGTCGAAAGTTTTTTTTTTAATTCTTCACTCATTGTGCTTTACAGCACACACCTGAGCACATCAGTTAACCTCAGGTGCAAAAAAAAAAACCTTCATACTGCACTCCAAAGTACCTCGTGCTGCCAAAACTATAGTACATATATATAGTCCCTCTCTGTCCTATAAAACTACATTGTCACTCAATGCACAATGAACTAAATAACACAAACAACTTAAAGCGTAGCCAAACACATTAATTAGGTATTTCTGTCTCCTCTGTTTTTGCAGAATTTAGTATTGCTTTGCAAAATGAAAGAAGGAAGTATGACACCTCTTATCATATAACAACACATGTTGTAATGCCCAACAAATACAGTACATCTGAAAGTCTGCTACAGGCTTCATGACAGCTCTATGCTACATTTCCTGTGTTATCCTATAGTACAACAACAACAAAAAAGTGTGCAGACACTTTTCATTTGCAGTACAGTGAGTGAAACAACAACACATGAGACTACCACTAGGAGTCTGCAGTAGCCCTAATGCTTATCCAGCTTGTCGTATCCTTTGCCTTGGATCTTGGAAATACATCAATCTTTAGTACATTTCACTGTATCACCTCTAAAATCCCCCAAGTCCAATAAATCCAGTATTTGAACCCAAGCATCTATCACAACACCAAGAACAAACTTTTGGATCTGTTGTTCTGCCTGTCACAATACTGTAGATACCATTCTTTACATTACCGTCATTTGGCAGACGCCCTTATCCAGAGCGACTTACATTTTTATCTCATTATTACAACTGAGCATTTTGAGGTTAAGGGCCTTGCTCAAGGACCCAACAGTGGCAGCTTGGTGGTGCTTGGATTTGAACTCCTGACCTTCCGGTCAGTAGGCCGATGTCTTATGACTTATGTATACAGCAGTAATAGTGGAAAAATCGCTTTAGTAATAGCTACATCTGTATTTTGCCTATATACATGCACATTTCAGTGCAAATACTGTATGAGCACTTTCACACTGATGGTAACAGGGATGCAAAAATAGCCCTGTAAACTTTCTGATGAATTCAGGATAACCTGTCGTATTTTAAGCACCTAGGTTCGTTTGTCTGTCAAAATGCAGCATATTTCCATCTGCAGTGATCTAAAATTTTGTTAGGTCTTAAACTGAAAGTGAATTGTTTTGAACGGAGCATCTAAAGGTCTGCAAAATTTGCTGTAGTTGTCCAGAGTTTTGCTGTTTGTGACCATAGAGAGGTATTCTCCCACCAAATCTGCCATGTTTTTCTCTGATGATGTTTGGTGTCTAGAGATGCGCCAGGTCTGCTCCACCTGTAATCAGATCGCTGTTCTTCTACATATGATGCAGAATGGAAGCACAGCTGAGCTTGGGGTCACGTGCCATCAGGGTTTCATCAGCCGGTTCCCGCGCTGCCGGTTTACGCGCCTGTGACGCACGAGCGCGCCGGTGACTCACGCGCATTCATAGTAGGCTCATTTGTTCTCCGCCAATCGCGATGGAAAAGAGCTCGCGGCGCTGCGATTCTCCCCCAACACAAATCAGCGCCTCGGCTGCACGACACGCCCGCCTCCTGCGCGATGCTGAAGTTACTATTTTGGGTTGGTAGCGAGGCTGGAGCAGCTTCCGTGGAGCTTTGCGCAAGGCTCGCGCTGCGCACTGGTTCCTGCTGAAAGCTCGAGCGCGTCAGGGAGGACAACACGAGTGCCCCACTGCGTGCACGCGCTGTTCCTGTGCTGGGCGCTTGTGTTCTCATCGCGTGCTTTAACGGGCAAAATAACCTCAACCCAAACCAGGTAAGCAAAGCGAAGAGATCTCAGGAAGCCCTGCATGTCTGTGATGCTCTGCTCGGGGACTCGGGTGGATCCCTGCGTGGGGTTCGGGGTCGTCCGTGTTTTTGGCGTGTTAGGAAACGCGATCAGTGGACGTGTCTTGCGTGTGTGCCGCGTCCCTGTCTGATTAGGAAACGTGACACACTTGTTTGACCTTGAGGATGCTCCGCGCGCGCTGCCTTCCACGGACGGGGCTGTTTATGCGCAGCACGTGCTCGTGTTTTCACGCCAGTCTGCTCGTCTGTTTGCTGCCTTCATGGGTCACGAGACACGAGCGGGGATGTGGGACACAGACGTGTGCATGGCCTGACCTAGGTTTAATAATAAGAGGACACATGATCTCATGCAAAGTCCAGAGTTGGTGCCTGTGGGTGTGTGTGTGTGGGTGTGTGTGTGTGTGTGTGTGTGTTGGTTGGGTATAGTGCGTGGCATGTCACACATTTCCATCCCACATTTTAGTCATCTAATATTAATCTTCTAAATGATGTATTGTAATCAAGGTTGTAGAAGCTCTAGAGCCTTTCTGGAGGGACGGCTGCAAAGTGGGAATTCACCTTGGATGGGATGCCAGGCCATCATAGGACACTATCTAGCCGTAGAGTCACACCTAGGTGGCAATTTTGTGTAGCCCAATTGGAAATTGGGGCAAATTGGAAAACCCAGAAACCCCTCACGGATAGTAAGGCGGATTTCAGATGGCCCCCGAGACCGTGCACCTGAAAGTAGGGCATGCTACTCACTGCAATATTGCACCACCCTGCTTGCTGATTATAGAAGAAAACAAATTATAGCAAAATATATAAGTGTGGCGGCGGCATGGTTGAGCAGTGGTTAGCCCTGATGCCTAATAGCAAGAAGATTCACGGTTCAAACCCTGCTGCCCATCTGGGGCCTTCTGAGTGGAGTTTTCATGTTCTCCGTGTGCCCACGTGGGTTTCCTCCAGGTGCTCTGGTTTCCTCCCATGCTTTGGTCCTGCAGACATACTCATTCAGTCAACTGCTTGGTCTAAATTGCAAACAAATGTGCGCGTGAATGGTTGTTCGTCTCTATGTCAGCCGGGATTGGTTCCAGCTCCCCCGCGACCCTGGTGGATAAGTGCTTTAGATAACGGATAGATGGATGAACAGATAAGTGTGACCAAAGGCAAATAAACCCTTATAATCAGATCAGTATATAAGTATTTACTCAAACCTCCTTGATAAATGTTTCAGTACGCATTGGTGAGATTCATTAAAGAGTCTAGTCTCATGCTGTAAGGTTCTTCATAGCATCGGCCTTAGTATTGAACCTGTCCTAGTGTAGGTGCATTGTGTTCTTATGGCTCAGTTAGAAGATTTCACTCATAACAGGGAATGTTGAGTTCTCTTGATCCAGGATATTGTTGTTTGGTTTGTGGACAGTCTGTCAGAATGCAGACAGATGGATGGATGGATGAGAAAGAAAGCAAAGGATCACATGAAGCATAGAAGTGAGAATTTTGTCAAGCCCTACTGCCTAGCAACGCACTGAGACAGACTGGGGCATTTACCATTCCAGCTGGCATCTGGGATGTAATGTCTAACAGCATTTTTTTCTTTGGCTTTTGACAAACCCAGCTATGTCGGCTGAGTCAGACTTATGTTATCTTTACAGTTTAAATATGACTAGAAAGGTCACTACATGAACCACGTCAGCCTACCCTATGTGCTAGACAGGATGCGTTGTTAATTTTAGTAATCTATTTATTTGTATTTAATAATACAGTTTAATAATACATGTCCTTTGGCACACACTAAACATACCGTAAGGTTTTAAACTAATGGCCGTGTCTTGCCACAGCGTGCTCAGACGAGGACAAAGAAAGGCTGATTTGCGAAAGACCTTTAGTGTGTTAGTTTACATTTAGCTCAGTGATACAAGCTAGCCTATACATGGTCACCTCTGAGACCACGACTCTTAATCCCGGCAGCTGGCTTGACGTCTGCAGTGACGCAAAGTGCTACATATGTCCTCTGAAGCGGAAGCGAGTTTCAGTCTTGGCAGCTGAGCGGACATAATCAATTTTAGTAGTCTTGGCAGGTCAGACAGGTCTGCTTAACTTGCTCTATTTCTCGGCACCTCCACGTCTAATGCATGCCCATTATGAAATAAAGATGACTGTGCATTTAGAGTGCACTGTCTATATACTAAACAAAAAATACCTCTTCTCCAATAAACAACTGCAATGAAAATGACTTATGAACGACTGGCCGTAATTTGAACTGATATCTTTATGCTGTTGACATGACAGACATGCGCTCCTAAATTGTACTTTGCTAGGGAACTGGAGTAAATACTAGGTAGCACAGTCACATGTTGATAAGAATATTAAAATCCAGTGAACATTCTGCGGTAAGTTGATTTAATCTCGTGGTGACACATTTCCTTCGGTTTAGAAACAGTCTAAACTAAGCTGCGAAAGCCGACTGATCCCTGAGGTCTGTAGAACTGATCATTAACATACATAACGTTGTGTAATATGCTGATATGGCACAGGTGGACCTTGCGTCTACATAATGTGGGCTGTACGGGTACTTGACATACTGTGCTTGAGGCAGAATCGAGTCCTGCTGGAATGGTATTTGCATGGTGAGGATGTGAAGCACACTCGGTGGGCATTGCCTAGCAACACAGAAATTCCTCTCAATTTTTGCCCTGGATTGATCAAACATGGCCGTTTGGGTATTAGATAAAGAGCCTGCTTATGTGAGGCCAGCCTTGTTCTCCTTATCATTGTAATTTGATGCAGGGAGTCTTACGTTTTAGTTATTTTTATATTTCTTGATAGAAAACTGCTTTGTGTTATATATCAGGTATGATTCATTTATTTTTTTCGTCCAGTGTGTAAGTTGCCTTTTATCAACGTTGGTTTGTATTTCATTGTGGAGAATGACCTTCCTTTGCAGAGAATGGCCTGCACAGACTTCATCTAAAGCTATTTACTCGAATCCACAGGAATTATAGGATTTGTAGAAAACCTCCGCAAAGTTTAACACAGATTGCTGCCACCTTGACCTTACTTCTAAACAATTTAGACAAAGCTTGTCCTCTTTCGAGGGAGAATTTTCTAGTTGTAAGCCATAAGATGCACCATTTACAACAAACAGGAAAGCTGGAAAAGCGTCATATGACATGGGTTGGAAAAGAAACTAGGCAGATTAAAGGAAAGTAGCAAGAAATGAGTGTGGTGTATGCAGATATTTCAGTAGTGTAACAGGGTCAAAGATGTATGTATGTCATTTTCATGAGGGAAATTGGTCCAAGCACATAATGTCTCATGATGGACACATTATTTTCACTTCATTTTTAATATATGCTCCACTTTTTTTTTTTTTTTGTAAGCACAATTGTTCTGGCTTATCCTTGTCCCAGTCATGTCTAATTCTCTCATGTCTGATCCCCCGCAGCACAGAACTCCTATCTCTTCAGAGTGGTGACTAGTCACCAGCCATCTTGTCCCACTCATATTTCTGACTTAATCTAGTTCAGCCATGCCTAAGAGCAGTAAAGTGACACAGCGTGAGCACAGCAATGAACATGTCACTGAGTCTGTGGCTGACCTGCTGGCCTTGGAGGCCCCTATGGACTACAAAAGTAGCCAGATGAGCATGAACATGACTGGAGGAGGTGCAGCACCAAAGCCGGACATCTCTCCAGACCTGGAGGATGGCCGACCAGCCTGGAACAGCAAGTTGGAGTATATCCTGGCCCAGGTGGGCTTCTCAGTCGGGCTGGGTAACGTCTGGCGCTTTCCTTACTTGTGCCAGAAGAACGGAGGAGGTAAGGAGATGGTGGTTTAATCTGGGTTTAATTCTAGTGTGGATGTGTTTAATAAATGCATTCCTGTTTATTTACATATCCATTTTAACAAAAGACATTGTCATAAAGCTGCTTTACAGTCGTAGATTTAAATACGGTTGTGGTCAGAAGTTTATAGACACTCACCGTGGACATTAATGTCATGGCAGTATTGGGGTTTCCAGTGTTCATTTGTTTGGGGCGTTCTGAAATCATCGCAGGGTCAAATTATATATTCAACAGGGTTGCAGTCATGGTTTGTTTTACGCCTAATGCTAGCCTGCTTTATCCATTCCACAACCAGCTTTGATATGTATTTGGGGTCGTTGGAATGACCAGTTGTGTCCAAGTTTTGACTGTCTAGCTGATGGTGTGAGGTTACGCTGAAGAATTCTGTGGTTCTTCATTATTCCATCCACTTTGTGGACTGCACCAGTTCCCCTGGAAGCAAAGCAGCACCAGAGCATGATGCTACAACCTCCATGCTTAACAGTTGGTATAGTGTTCTTCTGTACCTATGGTCATTGCGACCAATCACCTCAATCTTTATCTCATCTGACCATAAAACTTTCCTTCATAAGCATTTTCTTTGTCCACGTGGTCAGCTGCAAACCTTAGTCAAGCTTGAATCATCAGTTTTGGAGCAGTGGCTTCTTTCTTGGACAGCAGCCTTTTAGTCCATGATGATGTAAATCCCTCTTGACTGTAGACAGTGTTCCAGCAGCTTTTAGTTCATGGCAGGCCTGTGCCTTGGTGGTTCCTGGGTTGTTCCTGACTATCTGAACCAGTTTCCTCTCAGCTGAGGATGACAGTTTGGCTCTTTCAGCAAAGTGGATTGGCAAATTGTTACACTGCCAGATTAAACTGATGATCTTAGAATCTGCAATTGTTTCTAAATGGCTCCAAGAGACATCCCTGAGTTGTCTAAATATATGATCCTCTTTCTCAGATCTGCACTGAGCTCCTTGGACTTTCCTATTGTACTGGGTTTTGGACAAGCCTGTGAGTGCGGTCAAACACACTCTTTTATGTTGTGCACAGAGAAGCTACTATTTATAGTCAATCCTGATCACTAACAGGAAGTTAAGAGGCCTTAGTAAGTTGAAAGACATTTTGGGACTTTCAGCAGCACTGAAGTAATAATCGAAGTGGGTGTGTGTATATCTTTCACCCCGTATAGATAAATTTGACCTTTTTTTTCTCTCTTTTTCCCCTCCTTTCCAATGACAGTTCTAACTGATGGTATTCATCCCCATGTATGTAATGTAAACTTCTGACTACGCCTGTGTACCAGAAAAACCCTGATAGGAACCTGACTCAGAAGGGAACCCATCTTCTTTTGGGTGACACTGCATAGAGAGTATATTTCATTTCTGTTCTACAATGATACATTTTAAAATCAAGCCTATTCTGAACATATTTAGTTCCGGAATAATTACAGGAAAGTCTTTATGTTGTTAGTTAAAGTCATGTCAGTGGCAAACAATATTAATGAGGAAATAAATATCCTTTTGTCAATAGTTCTCTGAAAGTTTGAGGAGCTATTTGATTCTTTAAGTGTGAGACAGGGTTGGGCAGAGCAACAATTACTGATGTTTGACTAATGAATACACCTTCCTAAATATATTTCAAATTACACAGGCATCTCAAAAGTAAATAGACACCCCTCATTATGTTTTATCTATGCTTCCACCACCTGCTGCTTCAAACTTGTTAATATGTTCTTATTTTTCCTTTTAGATTACAGTAGTTTTATTGTTTATAGCGAATAGCCATGCGGTGAAACCAGAAGCAAAAGAGTTGTCTTTTTTATTCAAAGAGGGCGTATTGTGGGTGGACTTAGCCAGCGTATGATTGCACAAATCCTTGGGATTCCTCTTGTACATAGCAACAGAGTGATTGTACAATTCAAAAGCAAAGATAAGGAATCAACAGCATCCTGCTCAGATCGACCCGGGCCCTCTGACCGGTGTCTTCAGACTGTCGAGCGGATCGTTGAGATTGTAAAAATCATTGTAAGGCTGCTGATGTTGCAGAGCAATTCCAAGTGAGTTGGAGTACTTCTGGGCGGGATCTCCATCAACTTGGCTGCTACGACAGAGCAGCCAGAAGGAAGTTTCTGAAAATAATTTTTTCAAAATCAATGGTGTCTGTTTACTTTTGTGTACAGTGTATAAAAAAGGGGGAAAGCCTTATTAAAAAAAATGATCATTTTAATTCACAGTTCATAGATAATCGCATAAATAATGTTTTATTTTCACGAAACAAAAGGGCCACAGTCTGTCATGGGTTTGTTTTCGAACCTTTTCCACCTACCACTGCTCTCTCATGCAAAACGTAAATAAGAAAATCTGAACTATTTTAATAAAATAGTTAATATACAGGCGTTGGTGGCATTTCCTTTCATTTTTTTTTACTTAGTAGAGAATTATTCTAAAAGGATTATCCTAATAATAAAAAGTAGCTGTATTCTGAAGGGAGAAGACATGTCTTTGTACTGTGAATATGTTACACTGTTAATTGTATTCCATTAAAAACCAACCCATGGTGCTAGATTAATCTTTATGTAATGCTTTATAGAAAACCTCTCCAGTTATGTAAGGCTTGAAATGTGCAGTCGCCCTGTTATTGAACTGGCAATCTAGCAGTTATTTATGGAAAGCAAAGACAGAGGCACTTTATAAAAGGGCGAGTCAAGGCTTCAGAGGGCACGATATATAATCTCACCGTCCCAATGATGTTTGTAGCAGCTATTACTCTCTTTGCTGAGGCTGTGTATTGTGAGTCCAATGCAAAAAACCCCACACATTTTAGAATTTGTTGTATTGCATTTTCTTGTGCAGAATAGTAGTTGTCGTGTTATTGTAGTATTGTTTTATAGAAGATAAAAAGCCAGTGACCTGAGACATGTTTTACAGAAAATATTTTGTCTTTGTACACAGAAGTCATTGTTATTAGTGAAACCGAAAATGACTTGAGGTTTTTTATGTATACAGCGATGCCCCGGTTCTCGTCGGTGATTTGTTCTAGAAGGAGCGACGAGATTCGAAACTGACGAGTACCAGATCATTTTTTCCCATAAGAAATAACTGTAAACAGATTAATCCGTTTTCGACTCCTACTAACCTTCATGCTTTAAAAATGTATGTACAGCGGGTCTGGGCAGGTTATACTGAGCGGCTAAGTCAGACACTCTTATGCTGCTGCTTTCAAACTTTTCAATAACGTCCTTTTTAAGTTTAATTATGGTTCTTACTGATTTCCTTTTCACCTTCTCTGCACTGGCTTTCTTTGGACCCATGTTTATTAGCAAAAAAAAAAAACTTCAAAAAAGCCACAAAAAAAATAGAAAATGCAATCACAACACCCAGGACTCAGCTGCACAACGTGTGAACGACGCGTACGACTGACGCCAACTGAGCGTAAATGTTTGCTTACAAAGGGAAATCACGTGGTTTTTCGGTACGAGTTCTGGATTTCCCGACGACCTCCGATACAAAATTTTCTTGTCATTTCGCGACGAAAACCAAAAACGGCGAGTTCAGATACCGTCGAGTTCTGGACTTTTACTGTACCTCATAGTATATTCAAGGGGTTCAGGGCACAGTTGAATATAGAGACATTTATATGGTTTTCTTGCTTTTTGAAAATGTCATATTCAACATCAGTACCTGCCAGTTCCTTGTCATCAGCAGGATTCTGGGGGGAAATGAACTCCATAATTTATGTTTAGACGAATGAATTTTGTAGACCTTGTATATGCATCTCAGCTCCTAGATTTGTTATCCAGAAGAGATATTTTAAGATATAGATACAGTTCTGTAGTTTAGTGCTTGTGCGTCTATAGGTAAAGCGTGCCAATCTGACATGTCTCGGCTTGTCTAGTAGTCATGGAGTTGCCTCTTCCTTTTCGAAATCCCACAGGGCCCTGTTTCCTATATCCTATCTCTCTCTCACTCTCTGTCCTGCTGCACGCCCTTCTTGTCTATCTCCTATAGTTATATGCAAGGCCTGCAATTTCCCTTTCTTTATCAGGTAGCATAAATAACCCACAGACAAGAAGGCTAAACAAAGCAGTGGTGTGCCAGCCAACAGCAAACAAGCTTCACAATCAAAATGATAGCAAACGTTTATTTGTTCCTCAAAGAGTCCGATCAGAGTCATAACCTTGTTTTAGTCCTTGTCCACTATGCAGTTATTTTAAGAGAGCTCTCTCTGACTTCAAACAAAGAGCTGCAAAAAGCAGGATCAAGGTGTTGTTGGTCATCTCCGGCTGAAATCTCCGTCACCATGGAGCTGCTTGACGTCAAGCCTCTGAATGATTTGCTGTTTCATTGTGCCGCATCAGGCTCTATCTGCTCACTCATTCTTCCTGGGCTTTCAGCTCTCCTTGTGTGATTTTATTAGTTCAGCAAGGCACATTCCAGAGAACAAGTACTCTACAGATATATTCTTGTTCTTTAATAACTCTATTTGTACATGAGACAGATGGAAATATTAAAGCCGAATGGGCATTCAGAAGTGAGTGGTGCTACCTGTCTTAAGGCCTTAAACTCGTAAACATACCCTACTTGCTCAAACACTTTCCGTATTAGTTTGTGGTTACTGAATAATATGGTTTACGGTGGAGAACTGAATAATAAGCAGGAGCCTTAAATGTAATAATTTAACTTAAAAACAACTTATCTATGAACGGTAAGTGTAATACATTTAATTCTAGTCATTTGTGGAAGTTAAGATTAAAACAGATGACCAGTCGCCTATAATGGGTCTCATTTCTCATTTATCTATCTTAACTCTTAACCAGCGTTTGTTCAGGAGTGATATGGAAGGTAAATACTCATCAGGGGCCTTACGAATATTTTTTTCACTCTATAAAATGGTGTTGCTGATGAGCATTAAGTGTAGTTTTGTTCAAATTATGTAGGGTCCTGAGTAGGGTTGCCAACTTTTTCAATCCTTTTTGAAACGTTTTTTCTTTGGTTCACCGCTCATTTTGACCACTCAATCTGAAATCACACCGCTCACCACTATTGGCCAGTGCAGACACGAAAACACATCACGCACTAGCCATGCTGACTGTAATCTATTATTGTTCGGTAAGGCTGTGACTGGAATGCGGGACTAGAGCTGTCCCGGACGGGACACATCAAAATCACCCATTTTCCGGGACAACCCGCGTAAATCGGGACGGTTGGCAACCCTAGTCCTGAGCCAGATAAAAAACGGACCAAACTCTTGCCAGAATAATAGAATAAGTGCCAATCAGCCATAAACTGCGAAGTGCATTCCTAGTATGGCCCAGTAACATTTAGGGATGCTCAAAAAACTGCATAAAAGGCAAAGCACACAGAGAGCTAAAATGACAAAATGATGACTACAACCCCGATTCCAAAAAAGTTGGGACAAAGTACAAATTGTAAATAAAAATGGAATGCAATGATGTGGAAGTGT
>JAQLOM010000038.1:10872570-10883047 GCA_030068315.1 Chrysichthys thysi | reverse complement strand
GTGTGTGTGTGTGTGTGTGTGTGTGTGTGTGTGTGTGTGTGTGTGTGTGTGTGTGTGTGTGTGTGTGTGTGTTAGGGGGGGAAGGGTAAATGACACAGGTGATCGCTACATGTGTATGTAAGTAATTGCCATCAGTGTGTCTATCCTTGTCCTCATACTATTTCACATGAACTGTTAGCACTACATTCAGCTTATAATTAATCAGGTTTTCCTTATAAAACAGTTACATCTACTGAAGACAGCTACAAATCTGTCAGACTGCTCATTTTGAAAAATCTCAAATGCCTACCTAGCATTATTAAACTATATACATCAGTGGTGTCCGATCTTATCCACAAAGGACTGGTGTGAGTGCAGGTTTTCATTCCAACCAAGCAGGGCTCTTACCTGATTCCACCTGTTTAACCAGATGGTCTTAGCTTTCAGTAGGTTCAGTTGAGGCTCCTGCTTGGATGGAATGAAAACCTGCACCCACACCTTCCCATTGTGGATAAGACTGGACATGCCTGACGTACATCTAATATACATTACAAATTACATTATTGTTGTCCTTTGCTGAAGAAGAAGAAGAAGAAGAAGAAGAAGAAGAAGACACTATGATTTATGAGGTCTTGTTGCATGTAGCTCCATCTGGCAATCCCATTAACAGTCCTGTCCACTGTTCCTCCTCTAATGAAAATGTTCATGGAGGGACTATGGGAAATCATGATTCCTGCTCCCATGGGCCTCTAATTAGCACTTGTTGCAGTTCCCATTTGTGACCACTAGGTGCAAGAAATACTGTAACCCCATGGAGCTAAAGAGCACGTAGACCCATACCTTATACAGCAACAAGAAACAAATCAATAGAACATCAGATTATATTTGTAAAATACCACCATTTGTGTTAACTTTTTACATTTCTGGTCACTCAAAAGAGGTAAAGCAGTAGGAGGTGCACTGACATGTTAGTATACAGTCCTACAAAATGTTAGCAGGCTCATGCATATCATCAGCGCCGTGCATTAACGAGTTCTCAACTCTGGTTGGTTGAGGTGGAAAGCTGTGCATGTCGTGCACCCAGAAAGGTTGTGACCTTTCTTCTGCAGGTTTATTTTTTTCATGGGTTTTAGACTATCATGGCTTAAATGCATCACAAATGCAGTGCGATCCATAAAATGTTTATTGCATACAGTACTTTCCGTCTTCCATTGACTGTATTTAGTTTTTTTCCCTTCTGTTGTGTATTAGTTCGCTTTATAAAATTGAGTTTATCCCCTTACGCTGTTTATGCTGGTAGTTCTGTGGTATGATGTCTGTCATAAAAGGTTTATTACATTTTGCAACTAACAAAACTCAACAGGTATGACAACTGACGAGTGTTGAAATGAGTCTTTATAAATACTCATATCGGTTTGTATCAGGTAACCCTCTGAACATCACCATTAAGCAAAATTCGACAGAGAAATCTTTACTTGGCATCATAACTGCCCAATGCCCATGTTGGCCATTATAAATTGTTATGTAGGTTTATGTATGTAGGTTCATGCCATGAGGCACTGTAGTAGTTGTTATCAAGAAAACTTACTTAAAAAGTATTGACAGCCCAGCATAACTCCAGACATACCTCAGTACAGTCAAGAAAACCAAAGAGACTGCAAAGTTAAGATGAATCATGCACTTATGTTAAATTTAAAGACTTAAGTGAGTGTTAATGACTGACATTCCCTTATGGTACAGAAGTCATCTGTTTCTCTTATGGTACTTCTTATACTTGTGAGAGCATTAACCTCATATTCTCCTGGGAAACAAAAAGCACTCTGAGCACACAATATAGATGCGGAGACTAAATTGCCCAAGGATGTTTACACTGTGGTCATATGGATTTTTCAGATCCTGTCTTCTACGGTCCCGTGCACTGATCCTGATGTTGCCGTTCAGAAAAAGAGCAAAAAAAAAAATACATGCATTTAGCTACTTTATAAAAATAAATAAATAAACAAATAAATGCATAATAGGACGGCAAAGCTAGCAAAGGTAGGAAAATTCAGGCACCCTTCATAAAAGCGGCCTGAAATGTTAATTTGGATCAGTATTTAGATCAGACAAAAGAGGGTTTTTTTTTATGCCTACAGATGAAATGCAGCGGTCTATTCATTCCTTCCTTGAATGAATAAATCAGGCACGTAACTGACAGGAACAGACACCTGCAAGCAGAGAGCAGCCAAAGACAGAATGCTCCTCATGCCTTAGCCAATTACCCAGCTAGTGATTAATTATGGCTGAGCCTCAGCAAGAACACGCTAACCATGAGGTACAGCTCCAACACTCAAGTAATTTTCTCAGACTGTAGCACAAGTTAACACAAGTGCGTGGATCCAGATCATTTAACTGAGTCAGAGAATGGGTACAACCCATAAAAGCTTCTGTTCGAGCAGTGGCATTTACCATAGCTCTGCTTCGTAGCAAAGTGCATGTCAAGCGAGTACAAACGCACTCCTTTCTATAACGGATGTAGATTGCACGGCACTAACAGCACAAGTGATGTGTGGGTGTTGTGCTGTCTGCTGTCACACTGAGCTCGACATGATGTGAAGATTCAGAATGTCAGCTCTATAGGCACAGATCAAGCTTTAAGTTAAGCCTTAATTGAAATTCATCACTGCATATCAGTTCATTCCTGGACTTCTGTATTGATCTGTATGTGGAAACCCATACACTATAGTACCCTTCCGTCCCTCTCCTCGGATGTGCTACACTTCATACCGATTATCCTCCTCAATTCTGCCCCTAAAAGCATTAGCCACCCTGGGAAGCAGCTATTCAGGAAACATAAGCCCTCCGGCTGATAATGCCCCAAGCAATGCCGGGAGACGGCCACAGACCACAGGAGGCAAACTAGCCGAGACCATGTTAGTGTCCAAGGTCCATTGGCTCCATGACATTAGAGACATTAGAATGCATTATAGAATGTTATGTATATCATAAGAGCTTTTTATCCAAAGCAGTGTGAGTGTGTCTGCTCTGCCTCTGCCTTTCTGATTGCTTGTTTTCAAGATGAGTCAATAATATTGTAGACAGGTATGCTTGCTCGCAGAGTGCCAATTTATATTAATCAGGGAACACAGAGAGAAATAGGAGCTTTGTATAAAAAAAATGTGGGGGGCGGGGGCATATTCAGAGTTGATTAAGGCGTGCCAAGTGAGGACTTAATAGGAAAACATCAATTTTAGGGGGCAAGGGTTAACTTAGAGTATAACTTCAAGAGTAATCAGACATCAGGCAGAGTCCAGTGAAAACAGAGACATGTCTGAATTTAGACCTCGAACTTCAGCCCATTGTGTTCTATTCGTGTAACCATAATATGTCCCACGGACATATGTTTTGGACTATGTAAAGAGGCACGAAATTGTGGACTATAGCGATGACAATAATTCATTCATTGTGTGACGCATCCCTGTAGATGCCACAATTTAAAAAACTTGGTGCTCACATGGGAGATCAAAGGAGATCTGAGACAACAACACCGATCCGAGGTCCAAATTTTATATCGCACATTAATAATTAGAAGTCAACTAGGGATTCCACCTAGGTCCAACGTGAACTGTGACTCTAACAGAGGACTGTCGTTCAGTTTATCCATTAGACTACACCACAGGCAAAAACTAAAAGGATACTTGTTTTTGTTGTGAATTTATTGCCTTTTGCATTTTTTAAATTCCTGCCTAATGTTCATGCTTTCTGCTGCTGTCTGTAGAAAACATTAGGCTAGCGATGAATTCATCAGGCACAAAATAGGACGTGATATTTTCTAGGCTGGCATCCAATAAATGTGAGTGGAACCGATACTGTTAAATTGAGAAAATTACATTGATCATGCGATTAAGATGATTATCATGAATCCTGATTGTGACAATTAGTCACTATTTATAACAACTACTATTAGATAGCTAATTGAATTTTTGTCTCCCAGTCATATATCATATCAAACTATTTTTGTTTCCTGCTTTTATGCTATTGAAAATGACAGCAAAAGTATATATATATATGTAGAGAGAGAGAGAGAGAGAGAGAGAGAGAGAGAGAGAGATAGATAGATAGATAGATAGATAGATAGATAGATAGATAGATAGATAGATAGATATACAATATGACGTGAATCTGGATAAGACCTTCCTACACATAAATACTGCCGTACTGCAGACTTTGTGATTGATTTAAAATTGCTGAAATGAACAACAGAGAAACAAAAAGAGAAAGGGGAGATGAGATGGTAGGATGGATTGTGTAATCTGTAATGCAAGTTAATGCCATGTCGAAATCAGATTTGACAGAGAGAATTTTAACTAGATATCCGAAGAATCCATTACATGAGTGATCTGTTTCTCAAATAAAGAAAAGATTCATTTCCTATTCAAAATACATTTTTAAAAAAATGACAAACTGCTTCTAATAAGACTGAAGCAAATGAATATGCATTTACAATTACACCTAAAACTGTTAACTAAAGTGTGCTAAAGTAACCCATTTAACTCACAGAACAGTCCGTCTAAGCTTCCACAGCATACACGATGGAACTGACCCAACTCCTAATATTGCAGTTACATTTGTATACTTATACCCAACAGCAACAGTCATGGAAAATGAATATGCACAACGCTGTATGAATATAAACAGTACCATGCAAAAGTTTTAGGCACGTGATGCTGCAAAGTTAAAATGACTTCAAAAATAATGAAATTAAATCTTTCTACTTAAAGGAAAAATACTCCAACATGCAGGAAACAGTGACAAACTAAACAAAGTCAAGATTTGATGTGACGACCCTTTGCTTTTTTTGGGTTTTTTTTTCTTAAACAGTAATCCCAGGCACAATGTGTACAGCTTCATAAGGAAATGAGGTGACAAGTTTTTCTGCCACGCTGCTCTTCTGGAGACTCGGACTTGTGAACTTACTTCATTTTTTGTCTGCAAAGCCCAGGAGTCCTCATCTTGTGTTTTCTCTGAAAAGTGCTCTCTTATATCATATGCTGCGTTCTTTACTGACATACAAAACTTTTCATATACAAAGAATTCTTTTTTAAGTAATGTCTGGACATCAAAATGTGTTTTTCGTCCTGACTCATAATGCAGAAATCGGAAAAATAAATACCTAGAATAAAATTTGTTCTAAAAAACATAGGGTGCCTAAGACTTTTGCACAGTACTGTACATCAGGGCTTCAGGAAGACTTCACATTAATGAAATAGCTGACCAATCAGCTCAGCCTATAGATAATGCCTTAACACACATATATGTAATTCAATGTGGAGTAAAATGATCATTTTAATGTATGACATTGTAAAACAAGTGGTGGACTATATGTTATGCTGCATACTTGTTTTATTCAGGCAGCCGCCAACCCTGATCAGGTGAGAAATTCATATGAATTTGAAGGAGCAAGGGTGATGTTTGGTTTTTTCCTTGAAAATCATAATAATGACTTATATTGTAAGAAATGGTAGGAATTGTAATCCATCCTTAAAGGAGACCTGTCATGAAATTTTTGCCTTTTTTTTCTTGCTGTTTTTGAAATAAGACTTGTGTGACTTTCATACATACAATTTCATATTTTCAGACATACTAGGACTTTCAAAGTGGACTGTTACCTTCCTAGACTGTAATAACCATAGAGAAAAATAGCAAATACAGTAATCCTTCCTTTATCGCCGGAGATAGGTTCCAAGGCCGGCCGCAATAACGGAATTTCGGCGAAGTAGGGACACCATATTTATTTAATTATTTAACGTGTATTTGGACGTTTTTAAACCCTCCCTGTACTGTTTACAACCCACCCTTTACTCTATTAATAACAGGGACAACTGTTAAGTAATATGAAATCGGTAGATAAGTTTACAGTTACTGTATAGCGAAGTACACAAACCACAAAAAAATCACACACAGTACAGTGTAAAGTAAACCGCTCGGCGAGAAAACTTGAAGTGAAATGGCCGCGACAGAGAGACAAGGGGAGATGCTGTGGGATCTGGGCATCAGTCAAAGCACCAATCACAGGCCCGATTAGAAAGCAGGAAGCTGTGATTTGTCGTCTACCTCCCATGTACCAATACTGTACTACTACTATATTTAAAAACTCACGAAGTCAGGAATCCGCGAAAAGTGAACCGCGAAGTAGCGAGGGATTACTATATATAGCATTTTAAAGAGAATGTACAAACATTGTAAGCATTTAATTGGGAATGGACAGGTCAGAGTGAGCTAGCTGACAATCTATAAGGCGAGTGAATGTCTTCGGGCTCTATTTCCACAAAAATAAACAGAACATTTGGCCATATTGTGTCTGAAATATCACTTACTCGACATTAATTATACTTCTGTATAAAAACAATATCACACTCACAATTGTGTGGTTACACTGGATATCAGTGCCAAATCACATAACTGCGTCCAGGTCCTATTCATTCTGTACGTATATAAAAACATCTAAAAGTTCTTTTTTTTTTTTTATTAGAGCGGCACATCTCCGCAACAGGTATTGCGATTTGATATCTAACCCCAATATAATTTCACCATATTTCCCAACCCTGCCTCATGAGTATCCTTCAAGATATCGTATGGCCTCACTGACTGCCTTCTTACTCCCTCCCTCCTTATGTCTTAATTTGCTGTACCATGGGAGCGCTCCGTGCTCCTAAGGCCGATATAATGGCTTCTCCAAGGGCATTTACACTCACACAGGTCTTGTTGATCGCAAACAAAAATCGGTTAACATGAATACCATTCTTCACAAGTGCCAAATATGGGCCAGCATTAATAATAGAAATCCAGCCGAGAATCTTTATTATGATATCGAATAAATAAAACTCTGTATGTTTAAATACAATGCAATGTGTGCGCTGCACAATTATGTTGTCTTCTCTGGGGATCATTGACTGTATGTGGTGTTGTATTGTTGTTGCAAGCTAATATTAAACCGATCTCAGTATGGTCATTTTAAGCTGTAGTAGTCATTTTTCTATGCTAGGTGTATCATGCCACCATGCATGGAATATTTCCCTATAACAGCACATTACGAAGTGTTTCCTTGCTCTTCTTCCACAGCAATTTGCCACTGATTACAATTTTAATCCAATTAACGATTACAAGACACAAGTCGATGTGAATGAGTTGTTACCGAGCAAGTATATTACTGTTATTGCTATTGTTTGAACAAATGAATTACCATGCTGTTCTAGAAAATTAATCAACTTTTAAACAACAAAGTACATTTAAAAATCAGTCAGCAAAATAAATCTTCTGATCTGACTCTTCAGCCACACTGTGGTATAATAGATTTCAGTGTCTTCATAAGGAACAGATACGGGAACCTGTCAGAACCATATTAGACCATTACTTCTATCCAGTGTGAATCACTGCCTGGCAGTTTAATTGGTCTGAGGTTGCTTACAATACAAATGTCTGGAAGGGTATTTTTTTACAGCACATGAACACCACCTAACAGTTTACATGTTCCGCCGTCTGCTTTTCGTCTACTGTGACAAACACCCAGGTGCAGATCATGGAAATAATTTGTCCTAGGGAAACTGCACCACCACAAAAGACCTCTGACTCTTTATACCCCCACACACCTAAGTCAAAGCTAAATATAAATATAGGCAGTCAAGCCCTCTAATGTTAACCTGTCACTAAAAACCTTATTTTGACACTGGCCCAGACATACGTGGTCATTTATAGCAATTTCTTTAACTTTCCTCTGACATATATGGCACCAAAATTTGCTGTATGCTATGAATGTAGACAAATATTATAAACATAGTGCAAATGTATACAGTCAACCCCAAATGTACCCTTTGTTTACAATGTTATTTCACCCCCAACACTAACACCTATTTATGCATTTTTTGTTACTTGGATATGTATTCCCAAGTAGTCTAAATGTGACACTACATCTGAAATCTGACCTGTACCTTTCAGGAACTGGTCTACTTTTATACAAATCCCATGATTGATTTTTTTTTCTGTTGGTGGAGGATGAGCATTCGCCATGTACCACATTAAGGATATTAATCTGCTTCAGTTAAACTAGGTATACTATTTTTAATGCAAACTGTAGGTGCAAAGGCCATTGCACAGGATTCATTCATTTTATGATGAATTTTTTGTTTATCTTCAGCAGCTGTGTTATCCCACTCAGGGTCACAGCACATCTGGAGGTACTGATTAAAACCGTAATGAATGAACGTAACACGTACAGTCTTTAGAAATAAGGTAATTTAACCACACTACGCGGCATAAAAAGAGAATCTACACTTATTTCTGTTATTTATCACGGTATAAAATATGAGACCATTTTAAGATGTTGATGAAAGAGCTAGCCTAGAGAGAGCCTGTGCTTTTGGGAAGCTTTGTTAGATTTGACTGGTGAACAGTGCACCGTGTCTGGCGATATATGAATATATGTCAGTGTACAGAATTTGTCTGCACTGTCAAAAAAAAAATTACAGTAGATTTTGATGGTAATTTACAACTGTAAAACCTATTCACAGCAAAGTACTGCAGTACCATACACAGTGTAAAATAACACATTGCATTTTCTCAACGCAAGACCCAAAGAAGCTGAAGAGGCTTATTCAAGGATCCAATCAATGTACCCTGACAGGGCTGGGATTTGAACACATAACCATTTTACCTGCAACACAATGCCTTAAACACTGAGCCACCACAGCGAGCGTACACCCCATGCACTGATACAACCCAATCTCTCAGTATAAGTCAGCATTAAGTCAGTGTCAGGAGTACTTGAATCAATGCGAGCTTGTTCCCCTGTTCTTGGAGTGACTTGGTGGTTAAGGTGTTGCATACAGTTCAGAAAGTCAACCTTCACCTCATCAGTATCCTTTCCCAGCACTTCTGCGTTGTCCATACATAACAATAAACATACTACAGTACTTGACCCTAAATATGTTTTACCCTTAAATTTTACAGCACTTTACAGGCCACCCAGGCTGGGTTACGGTACTATTTTTTTTTTTTTTTTTTTTTACAGTCTGGAACTGATTTGGAGTTTGGTGTTTAGCTTACGGCCTGCGCTTGGGACGCACATCTGGCAACCCTGCTTCCAAACGTGCCATGACGCACAAAACTTAACGCTAATATGTGACACAAACAACCCATACAGACAAATCCTGGGAATACAGGGTAGATTTGAGAGCTCAATCCGAGTTGGATCAGGTTGTTCTCAGGTGACCTGGACGCTATTTACGGCCACACAGACACACAGCACCTGTTGCTAGAGGCTCTTTACGCACGAGGTGCTCAGCACTTCCTTCGCCTTATTAAGACTCTTTTCATACATAACATATCCATCATTGGGCATCACTGAACGGTAGACACAAGGGCTAGAGTACTGTAAACCTGAAACGTATCGTCAGTCGGTGGTGCAGTCAGCCTGTCCCCTGGTGCGTCCCCTGGTGCGCCAACAGTCCGGAGCTCTACAGTCGGGACTGGCTTTAAGTTTAAGTGGCTCTGCCTGCGTGTGTGCGCTTGGTGCTCTTACCCTGGCGGCTCGGGACGAGTACGGGTCCTCGAACAGAGCCCAGACTTTGGGCTGCCAGACTTCAAAGCAGCCCCTGGAGCGCTCGGGACAGTCCTCGATCCCGAAGCGGCGCGGCACGTCCCGCTCGTCGTCACCGTCGTCTGGATCGGGGGGCTCAAAGATATCCAGCGCCTCCTCCGCGTCGCGGTGCTGTCGGTAGGTCATCCAGCAGCACGGCTCCACGTCGGTCTCGTCGATGCCCCAGAAGGCGAGCTCCTCCTCGAACAGGGGGCCGCACACATCCGCCGGGCAGTGCAGCTTCCCCGTGCGGTAGTAGTTCAGCACGTAGGCGAAGATGCCCGGGTGCCTGTCGAAGAAGAACTCGTTGGTACTGGACGCTTGTGCCGCTTCCGCGCTGGCATCCAGCTGCGCTTCCGGTTCGGCTAGCCAGGCGAGGCGCGTGCCCGGGATGCTCCTAAGCGTGCTCTTGTAGGTCTCGTGGCGCGTGCCGCCCACGTTCAGGATGATCTTGTCCGAGTCCTCGGCCCTGGCCATCTCTTCCTTCAGACATGATTTGGACGGAGGTTTGTTGCCCGACTTGCGCCCTCGGTAAGACGAAACACACACCGAGCTGATCATAGATTTGGATGGAGAGGCGAGGCGCCGGCCCCTTGGTTCAAGGATTCAGAGCATCACAAGGCAAGTGCGAGCAGGAGAAGGACGTGCCAGGGGCGTGAGGGCGGCATGACGCTCACTGAGGCCTCGGAGACATGACAAACCACCTGTTAGCCCAAGAACAGCGCCTGCAAGACGAGCACAAGGTGCTGATCAGGACGGACACCTGGGCTGGACCCCAGACCACATCGCATTGAGCTCCGATATAAGCTCCTCACCAACACACACACACACACACACACACACACACACACACACACACACACACACACTCTCTCTCTCTCTCTC
>JAQLOM010000038.1:10845897-10865266 GCA_030068315.1 Chrysichthys thysi | reverse complement strand
ACACACACACACACACACACACACACACACACACACACACACACACACACACACACACACACACAGAAAGAGAGAGACACATGTTGTCTTACTATCCTTGTGAGGACCTTCCATTTACATAAAATGGTTAATGCAGCTAGTTAATGCTGTGCCTATGCTAAAATTTAACCCTAAAATTAACCTCTGTAACAAAGAGGAAATTACTTGGCTCTTTTAGGTTTTTTTTTAGGTCTTAATTAGTTTTTCCAGAAGTAAAAGCAGCTCTCCAGATGGGGGCCGGCCAAATGTCCCCAGAAGCTCAAAACCTTCAGACATCCCTATCCTTATGGAGACACTAGATTATCATCATGATAATTTCCAAAACTAAACATGTGGATGTACAAGTAATTACTCACAAGCACACAAACACATAATGATGTTGCACAGAGAAACAGCTAGACAAGAGGCTTCCACCTTGTTTAATTAAAAGTCCTTTAGTCTGACATACTCACACTTACTTAGCTTTTGATGCATTTTCACCCACACACTATGAACAACAAGCTTAACTTTGGAAGAGCCTTGCTGCATATTGTTCTGAATTAGTCAGGCAAACATAACAGGCATGTTATGGGTCTGCTTGCATACCCAGGAGAAAAAAACGATAAAAAGACACACGGACAGATGTGAATGTAGGTGAATAATGCAAGATTCTGGCTTCTCTCTAACTCACCACATCAATTTCTGTGTTCGAGTGGCCCATATTACACACAATGCAGCCATTCTTCATACGGTCCAGGTGCTCTCGGGTTACCACGTTTTTGTTGCCTGCAGATACAAACGGAGTCTCCCTTCATGAACTTGACTGAGGAAACAATATCCTACATCCTGTATGTGCAGACATAAGCAGCAGTGGCTTGGGACCATAACTTTGGAGGTGGCAGGATGGCATTATTAACAATATAGCCTCCATCAAAATTAAGTTGAAAGGCTATCATATTTGACTTATGCCATATCTAGTGAATTTTTACAGTAAACCCATTAAAAGGAAATCAGCAGCATATAGTCATCCAGCACATAGTCTATCATATTGCTCTTAAGTGGTTTTAGATGTAGCTTTGTTTAAGTGAGTTCAGTGCAAAAGGTGCTGTTCTTATCGCCAAGACCTTGGTGGTTGAGAGGCTAATCGGGCTAAAAACTGCCACCCTGGCAACCCTGTCATTAACGGTCTGTCTGTTGCTCCTTCCCCGATATGTTATAAATATATAGTGCTTCCTTTCTCATACAGCCTACACATTTGATGCAAATACACTCCCAGTCCAAATGACACTCACTCTCTCTACACCTTACACAACGAATGATGCCGAGTGCAAACACTAGCTGTCCCTAGACAGTTCAGGCAAACACTGTAGTCAGCAAGCACTCTTAAAACATTGGAAACAACAACATCGGGTGCTGTGATTGAGCTCTGAATAAAGGTGCAAATCACAAGAGAGAACAGCATTGGAGGTTGCAATGGAACAACATGGAAAAACACACAAGCTGTTAACTACCTGTGCATGTGATCACCATGTCCATTAGACGCACAACTTCGTTCAGCTTGACGACTTTAAAGCCATCCATGCTGTAACAGAACATCAGGTTATAACAGACAGATTTGCCTTTATGTCTCATCTAACAGATACAACATAGCACACATTAAAATAATATATTCAGCAACAAGCATGATAATGTAGAAGCTAGTAATTAAAATTCATATTTTTCATTTGACAGGCAAAATCTGCATTCTTTAATTATTTATGATAAATTTCATTGGAATATAAAAAGTCTGCACACTCCTGTTAAAAAAGCAGGTTTATGTGATGTAAAAAATGAAAGCAAGGTAAATCATGTCAGATCTTTTTCCACATTAAATGTGAAACACTTTGGGTAATTATCAAGCTAGAAAATGAATATTTTTATCTTCAGGTTTTGAAGAGAAGCAGCCCCATAGTATGATGCCACTACCACCATGCTTCCCCATGGGGTATAGTGTTCTTTGAGTGATAAGCAATCTTGGTTTTGCACCAAAATTATCTTTACAGATTATGCCAAAATGGCCTTCTTTGGTGTCATCAAACCATAACACATTTTAGGACATGGTTTCATCAGATATTTGGACAGATTTTGGTGGGCATGGATGTGTGTGTAACAGCTTCTGTCTATCCACCCTTACCCACAGCCCAAACATCTGAGAGTCACATGCAGGGAGTTACCAGTACTTGCCAGATGTTACTGTAGCTCCTTTATTGGCAACTTCCTTGAGAATTTTTGACTTTGTCTTTCAATTTTGTAGGAATTTCCTGTTCTTGGCAATGTCACTGTGGTGACCCATTTTTTTCACTTGTTAATGATGGTCTTCATGGTGTTCCATGGTACATCTAATGTTTTAAAAATTCTTTTGTATTCCATCTCCTGATTGATATCGTTTGACAATGAGATCCTGTGAGTGCTTTCTAATCTCGCTGCAGACAATGGCTTCAACAGTGAGATAAAACAAAACAAAACAAAACAAAACAAAACAAAAAAAGTCAAGAAAATCCTACAGCAACAGCTGATCTTTATTTGCGGTTAATCAGAATCACTTCATTCATGACAGGTGTATGATAATTACTTCTGAACATGAATTTGATTGGTTAATTCTGTATACAGCCCAATTATAAGATGGTGTGTGCACTAATGCAACCAGCTTTTTATTGATGTTTTTTCATTTTCTTTTTTCCTAAAATGTTTCAATTTATTTTTCAATGTTTCTTTTTTTAATGTTGCTATATATCATTAAAGGTGAAAAAAGATCTAGATTTACATTGGTTAAATCTTTACATCATAAAAACCTGCAATTTTAACAGGAGTATAAAGACTTTTTACATCTGGATATTTTTTACATCAAAATACAATATACCACATGGGTTACAATAATAGAGTTACACATGTATACATTTTGGTGGGGGGATACCAACATAGCAGATCACAAAATCTCTGTGAACTTCGTACTCGGTAGTAACACATATAGGCCTACAGAGAGCTACGTGCCTCTAACATCACACCTACCTGTCCCAGGCACCCCCTTGTAAATCACACCATTAAAAGCTTAGTTTTGTTTAATTTTCTTACACTCTAATGCATAGCTTTTGTTATATGATGTGTCTGAATGGATCATGCATAGTGTTTCATTTATTGTAATTTAAAGAGAATATGGTGGTGTGGTGGTTAGCACCATCGCCTCACAGCAAGAAGGGCCTGGGTTCGATCCTTGGGGCCGGACCTGGGTGCCTTTCGGTGTGGAGTTTGCATGTTCTCCCTGTGTCTGCGTGGGTTTCCTCCAGGTACTCTGGTTTCCTCCCACAGTCCAAAGACACGCACAGAGGGGATTAGGCTAATCCACTACTCTAAATTGCCCGCAGGTGTGAATGGTTGTCTGTCTCTGTGTGTTGACCCTGCGGTGGATTGGAGACCTGCCCAGGGTGTGCTCTGCCTCTTGCCCAAAATCAAAATCAGCTGGGATTGGCTCCAGGTCCCTCCCATCTAGCTATATATATATATATATATATATATATATATATGGCTACACCTATTGCCTTGTTAAGAGTCTTCCTTTATGCAGTTAAACACTACTGCAGCTGCTAAGAGAGCAATGAAATCAAAGCATTTTGTTCCTGGTTTTTATTTTTATACCACAAATGACAGGTAAACCTTGTAATCTTCTTTTTTTACAATACAGTGGAACCTTTGGTCAGGAACACCTCCAAACACAAACAAATTGGTTCCCAACCAAAAATTCGCCAAAATGTTTCATCTGGTCACGATCACATAATCAGGTGCCAAACAAACACAGCCCCGGCCATTTTCCCCCTCCTGCTTCTTACACACCAGTGTTTTCCCAATTTCTGTTTGCGTATTGCGCAATTGCGTATCTTCCTCCTCACTTCCTTAACGGCAGAAGTCGACTCATGCAAGGTTAGTTTTTTTGGTTGTTTGCAGTAAGCTTTTGTATAATTAAGGATTTATTATACAATTGTATAATTGTTCAAACTTTTTTTTTCTGTGCTTAAAACCCATTAAAAATGTTCACAGCATTTTTTGTTGTGTTTCTATGCATTTTAGTTCTAGAAGCTTCATTATGGGTCCTAAGAAAGTGCAAATGGTAGTGAAAGTGAGAAGCCTAAGCGTATAACAGTTGAAATAAATAAATAATCACAAAACATGAGCACCGCCACCATATCCCTCCGCCACCGTCCACCTACACCAGCAACTACGTATCCACCGCAAAGGAAACGTGCATTAAAATCATCTGTTTATTTAATTTAGTTTTATTTTTCTATAATTAAGATTATTTTAATATTATTCCATGTTTTATTGGCACACATAAACCCATAACACACTTATGTACATAATACAAACATGTTTTTGAGGCCAGAAACACATTAATTGTATTTACATTCATTTCAATGCGAAAAATTGATTCGGGTCGCGAACAAATTGGGTCACGAACAGAATCTCGGAACGAATTAAGTTCGTGACCAGAGGTTCCACTGTACATGATAAACTGTTGATTTGCTTTCACTTTATGCAGGAGTAGATGAAACCTAGATAGCAATGGTTATTTCCCTAACCATCACAGGAAAAAAGAAAGCAAAAACCACTGTGTGTATCTCACCAGGCCTGGAGAGCACAGATGGGGTCGATCTCTGTTACACACACAATGGCTCCCAAAGCTTTTAGAGCAGAGCAGCACCCCTTGCCCACCTACATACAGAAAATATCATATATTCAAATACTGCAAATGTGATATTCAGCTATCCAAGGTTTAAGAAAGTAAGTTACAGTCAAAGTCAGAAGTTTGCATATAGTCATCATGGCAGTATGTGGCTTTCAGAGATTTCTTTGAACTGTTCTTTTTCTGGGGAAGAGTGAGTGTACAACATGCATCTTCAACAGAAAAAAAACAAATTTTGTTTTTTTAAAAAAACAGCCCAGGGTCAAAATTACATACAAAAATATACATCCACCCACTTACCTTATTAACTCAGTGGTGCTGCAAGTTCCAAAAATAACTTCCTCTTATTGATCAACTACATAAATCGACTACAGCTGGTAGTGTCTCTGCCCAACAAAAAAAACTGTTTTTGTTTGACAAGCACAAGTTAATTGGAGGTGTAGCAAGAATGCCAAAGTCTGGAAGAAGACCATACTTCACTCTTAGCTTAGAGGAAACTGGTTCAGATGGTAAGCAACAACCCAGAAACCATCAAGGAAAATGCCTGCCATGAGCTGGAAGCTGTTTTAACACTGTCTACAATAAAGAGAGATTTACATCATCATGGACTGAGACACTGTCATCCTCACTGGGCAAAAAGAAGCCCCTGCTCCAAAATCAACAGCTTCAAGCTGGACTAAAGTTTGCATCTGACCACATGGACAAGGAAAAAGCCTTCTGGAGGAAAGGTGATGGTACAAAACAATCAGTTTTTTGGCTACAATGACCCGATGTTCAGATGTAATAAAGAAGAAACCTCAGAATTCTTCAGCATAACCTCAAACCATCAGCTAGGTGGTAGAAACTTGGACACAATTGGGTGTTCCAACAGCACAGTGACCCCCAAACACACATCAGTGCTGACTGTGGAATGAATAAAGCAGACTAATATTAAGCTTAGAACAAGTCCTAACCTCCTCAACCCCTATCGAAACTATGTGGATGGTGTTTAAAATTCAGGTTCTTGTCAGGAAACGCACAAATTTAATTGAGCTATTCCAGTTCTGTCTAGACAAGTGGTCAAATATCCAATCAGAATTCTTCCAGAAGCTTGCTGATGGCTACCAAAAGCATCTGGTCAAGGAGAAATTGATAAGGGACACTTGACCAAATATTAGGCATGCTGTGTATACATTTCTGACTACTTTGTTGATTTCAGAAAACCCGAAATAAATTACAACTTCTGCACCAAATTCTTTTTTTTTATTTTTTTTTTTATCAAAGATGTATGTTGTACAATCATTATACTCACAAAAAAAACAGTTCAAAGAGTCATTGAAATCCCAATACTGCAATTCATGTCCATGACTGTATGCAAACGTCTGACTGCTTCTCAACCCTTCTAAAAACAAGCTGGTGTTGACTCACCTCACCATAACCACAAACCACCACCTGCTTCCCTCCAAACATCACATCTGTAGTTCTCTTAAGACTAAAAATGGAGAAAAGACAGATAATGGTGATATGCTGTCAGTGTAGAGACACAACAGCGTGACAGTTAAGGAAGAAATGACACACTGATGCTGGGCCTAAAACTGCTCAATCACTCACTCATTCCCTATTTCTTACATAGGCATTTATTCTGCATATAGATCACAATATACATCAGACTGAATTCCAAAAACAGACCGGTTAAGGACTTTGGAAACACATCATCAGCATGACACCCATTAGATAAACAATTTGAATGTATAAATATCTGGTATCCTGTATTAAAACAACATTTGGTTTCAGTGCTGTCATTAAACAACCTTTTGAATTGGCAGGATTTGAATTTTGAGCTGAAATAAACTATTACTCATTGTGGTACTTACTTTAGAAGCAGTGTGCATTGGTTGCACATGGCACTGTGGGTAATAATATAGTGCAGTGGTTCTCAAAGTGGACTCAGAGGACCCCTTTGGGGCCATGAACAATAGTTAGGGGATCCGGGATTTATTTATTTGTTGGTTTGTTTTTTTGTAGTGGTAGAAATTATACGCCACCATTATTAAAGTTATTACTGTTGTTGTTTTATTATATCTAGCAGCTTATTTGAGAGGTTACTTGAAATTAAAAAAAACAAGTCTGCATATAAATAATGTTAACTTGAACCTCACATGTTCCATCAACAGAAACTTTAGCAGTAAATCTCTCTGTAACTCCAATAAATAGCTAGAATATTATTGTACACATTTGTATAATGAGCCTAATATTTAAATATTTCATAAAATAAACTTGTAATGAGAGGCCCTGTGGAATTTTATTTACAGATAAAGTGGTCTCTGACTACTAAAATTTTAAGACCACCATCAAGAGCATTTAATATGCCTTAATTTCTGGAAATTTGGTCAACACTACAAATTGGGTGCATCCCCAACAATTAGCCCCCAAATTAGCCTCACCCATCCAAGATGGACTCCCTGCAGCAGTAAAGGTTGTCAAACTTCTGTTTGGTGACAGAGTCATTGACGTTCATGGCAGGGACGCAGAGTTTTCCGGCTTTAGAGAGTTGGTAGAGTCTGAAAATATGAATGGGCCATATAGAAGAATGGTGAATATATAACAAGCACTTATAATTAAGCAACATCAAAAGAGAATCATATTTCAGTTCAGGATAGCCTATTATTTTCAGAACTATTTATAGTTCTGAAAACTATACTTTGTACTTCAGAAAACTATACTTTATAGTTCTGAAAATGTCAAAATTTACGACATGAAGGGGTTTCCCAGGCCGCCACACATTTTTGCTCTTTGCTGTTTACCTATGAACTCCAGTGACGCTCTCCTCCACAATTCCTTGAATCTTCTTAAACACACTGGGGTACTTTTTATATACCCAGTGCGTGAGGTCACCACCATCATCCAAAATCTGTCAGCACAATGCCAATTCATGCAATCAGTCAAACATCAGCATTCATTGTTGAAAGATCAAAAACTCTATCACTATCACTGGGTGCTATTGATGCATATTAAGAAAGTTAACAACTCCTACATCCTTAAAGTCCTTGGAGCTCCATATAAAGCCTTCCACACATTAAAATGAAATTTTCTGAGCCGTGTACCATGTTTGCCTGCCAGCCCTCTCTGTTGACACAGCGATCAATGCACCACCAGAAATCATCCTCAGACTCTCCTTTCCAGGCAAAAACAGCCACTCCTATTAAAAGAAGGCAGACTATTTAAAATGGGTTTACTCAAACATATGAAGTTAGCTACAGAATAACTTTATTATAAAGCACATATTTTTTTAATCCAGCTCTAAGTACCAATCCATATAGCTCAGGCTACCACATGCATTCCATAGATTCTTACATGGATGTTTGGTCCTAATAAACTTAAAAGATTTTAGTACAGAAGTGGTCATATGCTGCTCACTGTCAAGTTTAACGTTTACTTTCCTATTGTGCATGCAGATCAACTCTGCAGGGCTTGAAGTCTTATTTAGCTGAAATTGAGGACAGCATATAATTCTGTAGTGCTCGTTTTGCAGTATAACGTTGGCCTTACCTATTTCTGCCAGGGCAGCAGCCACCTCATTCTGAGTGGAGTAGATGTTACATGCAGCCCAACGACACTGAGCACCCAAAGCCACCAGTGTCTCAATCAGGACCTAAACAAATCACAAAGATTTTGAAAACCATATGAAAAAAAAGGGGAATTAGGAGAGTCATGTCCTCCATAAAGCCATGCCTGTAAATTGGGGTCTAATGAAATAAACAGTGTTGGGGAGTAGCTGGGAATAGAGATGCTTTAAAATTAGTAAGAAGCTACTTTTTTTTATCAAGTAGCATTATATATATATATTGGTAGCAGCTTAGCCACTTTAAAGCTGACTTAAGACTGTGGAAGTTCAGAAGTCTTTTAGGATTATTAGTTTGTCACCCAATTTGAGATGATCCAAATAAAATCTTGGTCAAATTCTATAACAAACCATCTGATGGCATGTCCTCCACACTGGTTTATACAATGATGGTAGAGCAGTGATCGATGACATAAGCAGATGTAGTCATTTTCTTTAATCGACTTAAGCCAGGAATGTGCTGAAAATGGAGCTTGAGGGAATAAGGACATTCTTCCATTCGTTGGAATGTTTTGTTTATGTTTCTTCGTGCCACTACTGTATTTGTAGCCATCTTGGGAGTTCTGCCTACTCCTACACCCTCATCCTATTGGGGCTTTTAGCAGCAGAGATTTTAATAGAAAATGTCTGATACTACTAGAACTGTGTTTGGTCGCAATGGCATTAAATCAGCTGCTGATGAGCATGTCACATTACATTACCCAAGACTGCTGTTTTCACTAAAAGAATTCTTTTACAATATGTGATTTCAGTCATGTTGAAAATCATGTCACAAATCACAGACTATAGCTAGTTTTTAATCAGTGATAGTTTGCAGTGTGACAGGTCAACGCTGCGTACAAACAACCTCCTTTAATTTTTGAAGGAAGTGTACTTAAGCTGAAAGTGGGCACTTTTCAAAAGGAGCAAAGCAGAACATACTGCTGTCTGTGCAGTGATGTGGGTGCAGCCGACCACTTTGGCCCCAGCAAGAGGCTTTTCTCCTTGAGCCCTCTTTCTCAGTGAGATCAGAGCAGACATATCTGAGGAAAATGAGACAGACCAGTGGGTTTAATTTTGAGCCAGAGGATCAGACGGCAAGTCATGCGCTAAGCAATGTCCTAGACAATACAGGTTGGCTAAAATATGATTTACGCACTAAATAAAGCTTGGACTCTTGTCCTGAAGTGTACTCTGTATTTAAAAGTGGTTCTTATTTAAGCTTTCAAAAGAGAAATTCCTGTTCGAAACACATGGACAGGGAACTAAACAATAACTTCAGCTGAATACTGCTGCCATGAGCACCTGTTAAACAGTCCTGGTAGGTCACTAGAGAGCACTTTCTGCACAAGTCACTATAATTAGGAGTACAATACAAAATTTCTGTTTTTTTCATAAACAAACTTTATTTTTTTCTCACAGTGATTAGCACTGATGCTCAGTACAGAGCAGAAACAGCCGTGAAACAGGATATAAATATCCATCTTTAAGTTTTATAATCTGACCATGATAAGGATTTTTCCTTACAAATTAAGTAAATTATACACTGATTAGTATATATTCAGACACTATTAACAAAGAAAATAAAAATACAGTTACAAGGTTGCGCTCTAAATAATTTAGTGTATGCAGTGTACTTTTTAAAGACCTTTAGGACTAAGTGGGATGCAAGAGGCAGGCTCACCTTGCTCTGCAATCTCGATCTCCCTTCGGCCAAACTCGGCCTGTTTTATGTTCTTGACACAAAAGTCACTGCTTCCTTTGGAGTTGACCTGAGTCTTCTCTCGAGGAGATGTCTCATCGTCTGAGCTGTCTGTGTACGAGGCAGCTGTGGGATCAGCACATAGGAACAGAATGTCAGCAGACATAGCAGCATGTTTTTTAGATAGATAGACAGATAGAGCACATCTATCCATCAGTCTATCGCTCTATCTATGCATGAGTTTTAATTAGTTTTCTTATTTACAGTGTAAACACCATGTACAAAAACTAATAATGTTCAAGCATCAGCTTTGTAAGGTTTTTTTAAATGCCTCATTAATATACATGAAATTCTATTAACTTTTGCAAATGTATTGTTGTCAGTCTATGAAATTACTTGTATACTAATTAAGCCATAGCCTACCAGTGAATGCTTTAACATTCATTAACATTTAAACCAAATTTCATTGTGTGTTTTAAAAAACATCATACACATTAATCCAAGCATAAAGATTTACCATACACATACAGTATATTTATATACACCTCTATATTTTACATAGCTCCGTCACTGTTCTCAATCCAGTCGTCATGGAGACATCAATTGTGCAGGATTTTGCTCTATCCAGGAAATAATCCTGAACAAAGCAAATCATTTAATCAAACATATCTCATCTTTTGATCAGGTCTTTCTGCAGAGCCCAACTTGGAAAGAAACAAATAACGCTACAGATAAGAAAGTGCCAACTTAGATAGAAGCTCAAATCAGAGCACAGGGTAAGCATTAAAGGTGCCCTTGGAGCAATTAAGGCCCGAGCAGTGGTTTTGATCTCACATCTTTCGATCACTACACATAAACAGAACTACCACTGCTCTTCATCAGGAAACTGTGCTTGGATAAAGCAAACTGATATGTAGTGTATGGACTCTGGATTGGGAGACACTGTTCTATTTAATTCAGTAGCAGTTTTTTTTTTTCCATCAGAGATGAGAGAGTGTTAAGACCTGAGCTGTAGCTGTCAGTGGAGGACTGGGAGATGGAGCGGGACAGTGAGCGGCGGCCCGTCTTAGTAGGGAACTTGCTGAACTCCTGCTTATCCTCTTGGTTGGCGAACTGAATCTGCTGCAGGGGCAAAAAGCAGTGCAGAGTTAAGCAATAGTTAAATGATCCTATTAACAAGTTACACAAGGGTCATTAATAAGAAAGTACCACAGCTGGAGTTATTCAATGACAGCAACTAAATGAACTATTAGGTATATATCCCTTCCATCCCGACCCTTAGATTCTTTAACCTGAGTGGCATCTGTTCCATGTATTGCAATGACTTGCATAGTGTTATGTGGGGGGGAAAATGCAAAATATGGGTATTACAGGGTTGCCTGAGCCAGTTGTTTCAGTTCCTGTAAGCATCTGACAGTGTGTGCTGTGTGGTAGAATTGATGCATATAGATCCAGCTTGTATAAATACATGCCTATGACCTTGACACACTTTTCACAGTTATTTCTTGCTGCTTTGCTGTGCTAGATGTTTTTGCTATATGTTTATACTTCATTGGATGACTGGTACCCATTTGCCTGTACTCAGAAAGCATCTTCAGATTAAGTCACGTTTGGTTCAAATGAATACATAGTGCAGTGGAGTTCCGAGAGCTTCATGGTTTAATGTCTTTGTTTGCTCAGGGTGACCCTTATGGCAGCACTGTTTGTCAGTCGGTTCTTTAGCAGACGTAGCCTTTATACACAAAGTCTAACACTTGGCAAGCTAACCAAGGAGAAAATTGGCAAGGACTTGACACAACTCCAGAACATTTTCAAGCTGCAACTGCAGATGATTCAAGATCTTGGGTCCAAAAACATGAGTGCCAAAATCCAATCAACCCAACTGTTGGAATAAATTAGGACATCATTTTGCAAGCATTTTGGTACATATCTTTGTATATAACCAGTGTCGATGCTAGTTAGAAAGAGTCGATATCTTTGCTGATATCTGATCTTGCTTTGGTTTAACACATTTCTGCATGTTTCCTAGCATTGCTGTTAAGATTTATAGCTGTATATGTGAAAGTCATGTGAAGTGCCATCTTTGCTATGTGAATTCTTTGCCATTGTTAAGCTCTGTTTTTGCTGGCTTTTTCTGCAAAATTCTTCTGCTTTTTTTGAGATGTTGCTTTGAACTCTCTAGCCAAAGTCAGAGAGCAACTAGACAGTGAACGGAAATGCTTCGTCTATGGTTCTAGCAAACAAAAAGTCAGACAGTATCAGCAATCAACGTTAGGAGAGGACATGAAACACCAACTTAAGAAAAAAGCAAACTCAATTTGAGGAACTTGCAATTGGAAAGAGAAGTAAAGAGCTGCCAATATAGATGAAAAACCACAGAATTAACAAACGTCAAAGCAGAAGTTTGAGATCCTGGAGAGAGAGCTAGAATAATTTTGACTAAGTCATTTCCATAACTGGCACGAAACTGTTTCAGCGCTCCGAGACCCTCAGAGGGCAGTGCTAGGCAAACACACTATGCATCACTATACCCAGTCCAAGAGCTCCAGGAAGCTGATGATTGAGAATGACTGCATCTAAAGCAAATGGCAACTTACAGCACTGCTTAGGCAAAGATGCTCAGGCAAAAATGGCTATTAAAATTTAAGCAATAGTTTCATGATCAATTACCACCAAATGTGAAAAAAAAAAATTGCTGTCATGCTAGAGAAAAAACAGGAACTTGATGAAAGTGCAGAAAGTCCTTGAGTCCACACCTCTTCAGCAAAGAAGGTTGCATGCATAAATATACCTGTCCATGACCTTCCTACCCCAAATCTGACATGCGAACTGGTCACATAATGGCTGCCTGACAGCAACATCGACTCAACATTGGTCTGAATAAGAAACTGTGTGTTATTACTCAGCAAAACTGGACAAATTGCTTTAGGCTTTGGCTCATATCTAAAGTCTGGATAAACAGCTTACTTGGGAGTGTCCCTGCTCTAGCACTATACAAAAAGCTAGTTCTGAAATGCCCACATGCAGCTGAACAGAGTTTCACAAGTAACTGTGAGCAGATGGAGAACCTGGCATCAGCCCTGAGAAAAAAAAACAAAAAACGTTTCCAATCTCACTTTGATGACGACACCTGATGACCATGAGTGTGTAGAGTGTGACAAACAGACACTTCAGAATCCTTATTTAACCTTGTTCACTAACGGTTCTTCCTCTTTTGAGGACGGAGTTCAACAGGCTGAATGGGAGGTCACATCTGATATGAACGTCTTAGCTAAAGGATCTACAAAATCAACATGCAAATTCATACTATGGGTTTGGCATGGTCCATGATTTTGGACTGCTTTGGAATTAAGCAGGTTTTATAATGACATGAAGACTTGCTGGCAACTGAAGCACAATCCAGCCTGAATGAAAAGAAAATGGGCAACCTGTTTCTGAATTCAAACAGATGCAACAAGATGCAGCAAGAGAGATAGAAAAAAAGGTTGATGTTATAGAACTAGACTAGTAACCCCTGAAAGCCTTCGACACAAAGTCACTTGTTAGAACATGGGCATGGAGACAAAAAGGTTACTGACAATGAATGAATGAATGAACATGATCTAAAAACAGTCCCAACCACATCTTCAAACAGTTATAGAGTCATAAATGAATGAATGAATAAAAGATTGATTAAAAAAAAAGTCTTTTAATGTTCCCATGCCACTAGTGGAATTGGTTCAACTTGCAACCATTCAAAGGCCTAGGGGGCAGTAAGGAGGCAGTGGTAGCTCAGTGGTTAAGAAGTTGACCTAGTACTTTGAAGGCTCTGAGTTCAAATCCCAGCACAGCTAAACTACCAATGCTGGTTCTTTGAATAAGGCCCCTAACTGCTCAGTTGTATAAATGAAATATGTGTAAGTCACCCTGGATAAAGGTGTCTGCCAAATGACATAAACAAAAGAACCAGTTTGCTTTTTCCACAGGCTAGAGAGCCTTTAGAGAGCCACAGCATTACATCACAGTGTACGTCTGTAGGCATCTTCAATTTCTCAGCAATGTTAGCACCAACACAATTGTTTTCCATACATAGATAAATAATAATGAGCATAATGGGGTTCAGAGAAAGAAAGGCTTTAGCTGATGAAATGGATCACAATGCGGAGAAATATACAAGCAGCTATCACTCGAGAGTGAGACATTATCGTCTTGATATCATGGGGCATGTGTCCCTAATGTTGAACGTGAATCACATCAAAGGAAAGTTTTTAACATTAACCACCTATCACCATTCTGGTATTCGTGGTAACCACCATTAACACAACCCTGTTCAGTATTTTATGTTGGACTTCTGTGACCTTAACACGTCTTGCTAAAACTAAATATGTGTGTATGGTTTTCCTAAACCCGTTGTCCTTGTCTAATCTAATGTGGCCTCTCTACTATAAACAAATTGTAGACAGTCCTGCATACAAGTGTGGTGACTGTTCCAATTCAAAGAAATATGCGGACAAGGGGTTGAGACTAAAGCCTTCTCAATCGTTCCGATATATGAGAAATCTACGAGACATGACTAAATAGAAGTAAACGTCTGGCTTTCCATTTTTGTCGAGTAGGAAGAAGGAAGAAATGAAAATAAATAGACTAAAATCCCAGGAACTGTAAATAAATTTGTGGAGATATTTGAATTCCCTGTTGAATTAAGGCTTTAGGCTAAAAACAAGAGAGAGAAAAAACGCACTTGTTTTGTGATGTGTTGTGAGTCAAAATTGCAAGACGTGCGGTTCAAAAGTTGACACAACATATAGCATCAGGCTTAATATTTCCTAGTTTTAAAATAATGAAATCAGAGGTCTGATGTTCCATTGCTTAAAGAAACGAAAAGAATAGAAAAGAAAAGCAAAGAAAAGAAAAGAATGATGAACGAATAGAGAGAAAAAATGTCACATCAATGGCATTGATTGAAAATTATTCTCATTTGGGGAATTCTGTTAAGCCTCATGAATCATGATTAAAATAATACAATAGCTTATGACAATAGCAGCCTTTGTCAAGAAAGAGGCACATGATAAATACACTATTACTGAGTGTTAATAACAATCAGCCTCAAAACATCCTGCTGAGGAACTGTAAAACTCAGCTGAAATGGAAAATCCAATTTTAAGCAAACTGAAAATCTAATTAAGCTCAGTTGACTCAATGAGCCCTGCCTTAATCAAAGTCTAATCAAGTAGTGGGATCAAAGTTCCTAATAATTAAATATGATGCTCTAAATGTCCCGTTGCTAAATAACTAGATGTATCGTTACTTTTTGTAGAGATGCAGCACAAGATATGAACACATACCTGCGTCTGGTCACAGTCGTCCATGTTCCCTGCCACTAGGTCTAACTCCGTACTGACTCTGGTATAGTGTTACCATTGTATATAAATACGACATTCCCACATGGGGAGGTTCCTGAGGATGGACGACTATCTTCGTGGATAAAAAGCATCTGAGGGAACCAAGGGGTTAATATATACTACTCTTGAAACACCTGCCTCGTTTCACCTTCTGCTGTACTGTAACACACACAAAACCACAAATGCACAATCTCACAACACAATCATCTGCTCCTGTTGTACTTAGGTCCACTTTCACTATGCAAATTTGAGGTCTGTCAGTTTGTGGCAGTTGAGTGCCTTACGTATAATAAACCTGGAGTCTCTCCTGCCGAGCAGCTAATAAAAAAGGAATGAGGAGCAAGTACAGCCTGTTACTCGCAAAGCATTTCATTTAGGTCACACACACAACACACTTTTTTTTTTAAAAATCAGGCCTGACTCACTGTGGTCTTATTTCAAATTCCCAGGCTCCAAAGTGTAAAGACAGCATAGAGCCAACACCATGTTGAGCAGATGCTCCCAAGTTAGTTACTGTGACCCTATTATTACCTGCTCCTGCCATGGTGTTCAGCCTTTTCCCTTAATCCCATGCCTTCGGACTTTCCGTGTAGATACCATAATAGTTTAATAAATATACAAATATAATTAGGAAATCTTCATGTGGTGGCCGAATACCTGGTTGTGTTGCTGTATAGGTGCTGTCCAATACTACCTGGTTATAAGGTGCTAGTAAAGGTAGAAAGCACGTCTAAATCAGTCTAATCTTGTGATATGCATAGACCGGTCACACCATGGCTTACATGGCATTTCATTTTTTTTATGCAACTGACTACAAAAGGTGCCGCAGCATTGGGGTGATTAATGCCAGATTTTAAGTGCATCTTCTACCCTCAGGCTTTCAGGCTCTGCTGCATGAAACCCATCTAAGCAAAAGTGAACTGAATGAAATTGTCATGAATGGTGGTCAGACAGATGTAGGTTCAGCTCATTAAAAACCCACCAAAGGCACAAGGCAATTCTCAAAACCACAGGCAGGCAATAAATCAGGCGAGCAGTGAACAGGCAAACATGAACATATGAACAAACAGTCAAGGTGGACAACTAGACAAAAAAGAACGGTCGTAAACAAATTACGACCAAAGACTAATCCTTCGACAGCTGTTTGTCCATCCAGAGCTTGTACAAAAACTTTGGATCCCAGAGGCTGAACAGCGATCTGGAGCAGTACTTTCGTCTATGTGGTTTTCAGATGCTCCAATATTGATGTATATAAAACCAGTCAAAAAAACACCTTCATTGATTGGCAGCAGCATTTTATTGCATAAATAATAATATGTTCTGGCTTTATTCTTTAACAACCCAGGTTTGTCGTCCCAGCTATCATGTTTACATATATGCATACTACCGTATATGGTGCTACTTAAAGGTTCAATACTGATGAGCCATTTGATGTCATTTGCAAAGCATTGCACATTTCTACAGTTTACTTCACCCTGATTCTAGTGAACTAGAGCCAAGTCTTTGTTATTAGTGTGTACTCGGTCATTAGCTGTAGCACTGTTTGTGTTGTACTACTCATGTTTTTACTGAAACAGGATTTTCATGCACACACTTTTGTCTTTTGCAGTATTTATGTTTTGCAGTGTTTATGTTGTATAGTATCTATGGAGCCTTGTGTGTGGAGTCTCTGTGCTGCCCTGGATGTTGCATCCTAGTCATGGAGGTGCCACATTTAATTCCACTTCATACAAGTATATCGAAGGATACCAATACAAAGCTAACCACATTTTAACCTGCATGCACTAATGAGAAAAAAAAGGATCGCTTGAGAGTTATGTGAATATTTAAAAGTTTATCCTGGATGCCTGCTGTGCGTAGCATTGTACCGGGTTTCCCCTAAGGGTTCTCTAGTTTCCTCCCACTGCGCAAAAACATGTATGTAGGCGGACTGGCTATGCGAAATTGGCTCTAGGTGTGAATGAGCGTGTGACTGTGTGTGAACATGGTGCCCTGCGATGGACTTGAGTCACACAGGATGAATTCTCCTGCCTCGCATCCACTCAGTGTGTTTACATGCACACTAATATTCCACTCGTATTCCAAATATGACAATATTCGGAATTTGATACGGGTCATGTAAACAACACATCCTGTTTGGATATTTCCGAATTTGGTCTGATTCTGAATTTAGCATTTTCCAATTAAGACATGTTAATCTGCTGATGTTACTCTATTATTATTATTATTATTATTATTATATTATTATTATTATTCTACTATTATAGGAGCATTCTTCGGCCGTGTACAGTGCAATTGGAATACGTGTCTCATCTGGGAATTTTACGGCCAGCTCAGTTTATGGTCAGCTCAGTGCGTTGCACAGACCTGCATGCATGTATGCACAGCTGCATGTAACCTGGAATAATAGTGGGATATTCATTTCATTAGCCATGTAAACATCTTAATTTTGGAATTAGGCCAAAAACGACAATACTTTGTGCATGTAAATGTAATGAGTGTAATGAGTATGTTTGGGATAGTCTCCCGAAACTACTGCAAACCTGACTAGGCCAAAGCAGTTACTGAGTGGCTGAGGGTTCATTCAGTCATCTTCAGCAACATTCTTAGACTTGTGATGGATCTGGAGCCAATCCTGGTGACACCTGGCACAAAGCTGGAGAATTCACCCCGAATGGGACACCAGAAAATCACAGGGATAAAAAGCTCATGTACACTGTAGCTTAAAATGACAAATATTTATTCTAGCACTCATTTTAAATAACTTAATCCAGGACATTATAATACGGTTATAACTATGAGAAGTTGTAGGTTTCAGTGGTATTTTTGCGGGGGAGAAAATGAAACCTTCCATCCACCTTAATACTAAAGGTCTTGGCTTTCTACACGTGGTAACCCATCTGTCCCTTTCTGGTTTGCACGTTCTCTATTTGGTCACTGTTTCCTGACTTTACAAACCTATTATTCAGTTATTCATATTAAAACATATTATTCAGTAACTACAGTCAAGCTAACTGGAAAGGTATGTTGAGACAATGAGGAAGGTCTTGACCTACTAATGGGCCTTTGGGGTTGGGTAACACTCTCTTCCCTATTTAAGCTCTGCTTCTTTGAGGTTACGTGCGTTCAGCTCCCATGCTGCTAGTTCAGTCCATTCCTGGCTCGGATATAAGGAGTTATGCTGGTTGCAGGCCAAACTCAGAGGTGGTCCGTCAGCTACCAGTCCTGCTCCTTGGGACTTGATTTCCAGGGCACAGACCAAACTATTATTTCCTTCATAAGTGATGGTGGAGCCCAACTAACAAGCATGCGAGAGGCCTCAACCTGCAGACTTGCTTCGTTGACTTGATGGCATGTGAATTCCCTGAGCCACTGGCTGACTTCACTGACCCTGTTTTCTAGCCCGGGTTTAACCTGCAACCCCTGGTGCTCCAGCTACCATGCCCACAGAGAACTATAGATGCTTATTACGATATATGCCAGCTTTGTGGCAACCAGACATGCTGATCACTATTTCTGCTTTGACCATAGTTTTTTTTTTTTTTTTGCTTCAAATTTACAAATATGGATTATCTCTCAGTCTGCCTGCTAACAAGTGTCTACAAATATGTTGAGAACTATAATAACTAGAATGTCCATGCATACACATCAATATCCTTCCCATTACACCTGCACAATATACAGTGGAACCTTGGATTGCGAGCATAATCCGTTCCCGGAGACGTGCTTGTAATCCAAAGCACTCGTATACCAAAGTGGGTTTCCCCCTAAGAAATAATGTAAACTCAGATAATTCGTTCCCCAACCCAGAAATATTTATATAAAAGTATTAATACAAAATATAAAGTAAATATATATATAAAACAAAATAACCTGCACTTTAACTTTGAAAAGAATCGTGACTGGTGTGAGGGAGACGAGAGAGTGTCAGAAACAGGAATATCAAAGGCTACAACAAAAACACGGAAACTGGA
>JAQLOM010000038.1:10817247-10836532 GCA_030068315.1 Chrysichthys thysi | reverse complement strand
TTAGGAAATGAATGGTCATGAAAATAAAGAAAACACACTGAATGAGAAAGTGTGTCCAAACTTCTGGCCTGTACTGTGTGCGTGTGTGTATAAACACCCATCAGCCTAGCGTCAGTCACTTACCCTCCTCTCTTTAGGAATCTTGCCCTCGGCCTCTAGTTTAGCACGGGCTTGTCTTCTTTTCAGGATGCGGTGGTACTGTTTGGCATTGACATACAGCGGCTCTTCCTCTAGCATCTCAGCGCCGGGCAGAGGGATTCGTTGGATGGTGGGTACCGTGCCTCCTCCACCAGGCACCATCTGACACACAAGCCCAGACGGACCAAAAACGTGTTAACGTAATCCAGTACCAAGAAATAGGAGCTTTGTTTTTTTCCGGGATTTTGGCAAGAACAGGTGAGGAAGCACCACCTTGTGGTAATGACACCCACAGATCAGCTGTGTGCATAATTCGTCAAGACAGGCTCAGCACACTTTCCTGCTCACACCATATTTACATCACTTGCATAATTAACGCTGCAATATGCAAAACAGCGTGAAGCTAACAGCTAACGGATTTTCCCCTAACGTTTGGACCTCAAAGCCTTTTAAGATGACGAAATTTAGCACTAAATGTTATAGCATTACACAGCCAGCGGCATTTCAACATTACGTATAGCAGAATTACATGAAACCAGTGCAGTGAGTAACAAAAGACGTGCATTTCAGCACATACCATAACCATCCCTCCTGCGCTGACCACATTGCCCGACACTGGCAGCGTCACGGTGACCGTGCCTTGCCCACTGTTGGTGGTAGAAGTGTTGGCGCCCCCTGCTGCCTGAACGATCTGTGTGCCGGACAGCGTGCCTGCAGGGATTGTGATCATTCCTAAAGAGTGATCGGCATCAAGGTTAGACATCAAAATAATCATCTCATTTACATTTCATTTTTAGCCAGGCACAACACAACGGCAACCAAACTCTTAGGTTTCTCGGGTACGTACAGTATGCACTACTACAACCACTCACAAAGTGATGCCCTCTTGTCTTATAGCAGGAGTGTATATAAGTTTTCCCTGACCTCCCACCTAGATTAGGAAATTTTAAACCTTATTCAAAACCATCAGAACCAAACTGAGCAGCAAACGTTCAGCAAAGGCTTTACCACACAAATGCTCCTGGTTGGGTGCAATTAATCCTTTAATTCTCCGAAAGCAGCCAAGGACTTACGCCATGCTAATATAATAAAGGAATGGAGGCTACATCAAACAGAGGAATAAGATCAGGGATTAAATATAGATTGTTTTTTTCCCCCAGATTAATGCTTGGCCCAACAGCCTGTCTAATTTCATACGCCAGGCCAGATGGGATTTTTAAGACGCAGAATACAAAAAACAAATTGAAGAGCAAACTGCCACAGGCTCATTAACATTTAAGAGCTCACTTAATTTGTAACTGATCTGCAAAGATTGTTTAACAGTCATTAAATGAAATTCAAGTAGCTCCAACAATTAGGACAGAGAGAGCGAGCGAGAGAGAACGAACATACCCTGTTGTAGCACTGTGCCATCTGCATTCACAGGCTGGTACACGATGGTCTGGCCCTCAGCAGTCTGAGCAATCTGCTGACCCTGGACGGTAATCTGCTGGCCCTGTCTCATACACACGAAATGCACATTTTAATACATCAGGCTCTGACCATTTACCTTCTTCACAGCATTAGGCCATGTAGTCAGACTGTAAGAAGAAAGCGTGAATGTGTGACCTGGTTCTGTCCTGCAGTAATGGCGGTCTGAGGCTGCTGGATGATGATCTGCTGGGCCTGACCCTGCTGCCCCTGCAGCTGCAACGTCTGCCCTCCCTGCAGTTGGATCTGCCCTGGCTGCACCAGCTGGATCTGAGCACCAACAAGAATAGAGCATCAGATACAGAAGCAGCCGTGTAATGAAAACGGTCGCTCTTTGGCCACTGTGCCACTGGAAGAATTCTGATGAGCGTTTTTACCTGCTGTAAGCCCTGAGCTCCAGAGACAGGCACCTGCATAATGGTCTGGCCCTGGCCTCCGGACATGGCCTGTACCATGATGGGCTGCCCTGACGAGGTGATCAGCTGACCTCCACTCACCTGCACCATAAGCGGTTGGCCTTGGACCTACACACAGGCATAAGCCACACAGTTAGCTTGGCGCTGTACGGCAAATAAAGTCATTAGCAAATAAGAAGAGCCTTTTGCATGCATCAGACAAACACATGTTTAGGCTGTGCATTTCTGATGACAAATGACATCATAGAGGCTCACAACCCTGGTCCTGCAGTGTCCTGCAAGTTTTATTGCTTTGTCCTGGTCCAGTTAGTCAGCCAAGAAGCTGATTCAGATGGTGCATTCACCCAGGAAACAAACTAAAAATGTGCAGGACTCCAGGACCCGCGTTGGAAAGCAACTAAGTTAGTAATCTAAGGCTACGTTCACATCCCAAGGCTCATTGTTCAATTTCGATGTTTTGCTCAGTTTGGATTTGCCCATCTTGATGGCTCACATTTATAATTACAAGTGACCTGCATCAAACTGTAACGTGAACACGTCTGTCCTTCGAATGTTTTTGAAAGAGTCATCTACTTTATCCTAAATAAATAAGTAAATAAATTGTGCTACCTTGATGAAAAAAAAAATATGCCACCGTAGCATGAGTAAACGGAGAAAACTGATCTTAGCCGTAGCCCTTAACCTCACCCAAACCATAAAAAGTACTTTAAACCTAACATGCAACCACTAAATAGCACATCTCGATGGGAGCACAAATCGCCACACCACCAAGCTGGCTGAGGACAATAGCCCTTGGCACACACGCATCGACAAAAAGCCACACGAATTCTCAATCGATGACCTTTCTCAATCGGACACGTGTTTAATTTAGGGCCACATATGAAAGTGACTCAAATGGGATTTGAAAAATCAGATTGCTGCATCCACACAGCCCTTTTCTTAAAAAAAAAAAAAAAAAAGAAAGAAAAAAAAAAGGCAGGCCTGCGTTACACTAACGAAAAAACCCTCAGATTTGAGTCACTTTAGCCTGGTAACGTGAACGTAGCCTAAGTAAATGTAACTGCGATGGTGATGCACTGGTTTAAGCCAAAAGCAAAAAAGTGCATGAGCAGGTAATGAATACGGAATGAAGGACTGCACTGTTCGCATGTTTGGGACAAACATGGTCAGTATTAGAACATGCTCAGGATAATGCATTAGAGGTCCATTCAACACAACGTCGCTGTACACTTTGCACTATGCAGCATTCGGACAAAAAGGAATAATAATGGCTGGTAACAGATTAAGCAGCATGCATTGTTCTGCAAGCATAAAAATACTCATCAGTGATCAGAGGAGGCTTTCTAAGCTCCTCCTTTTGACTGGATACACATCTGACTTTAAAATGCATCTCGAGCGATCCCAAAAGATGGCTTATGATGCCCAAAAGAAAGATATTTACAGTAATGGAACATCCTCCATACAAGTCCCTGTCAGCTGTTCTTATAGGAACAATAACGGACTAGGTTTAGGTCAATGCACTTAGTCCATCATTTGAATTACAGCCAGCACTACTGACAGAGCTGCCGTTATAGAAAATTAATCAACCTCCTCTAATTAACAGTGCTGTAGAAGAACAAAATATATACATTATATATATATCCAGGTTTTCTGCATCAGCATTAGAAACACATGGCCCTGCAAGCTGGAGCTTGGCCCGTTACGAGCAGTGTTGTGGCATGCTGGTCAGCACACAGAGACACGGACACAAAGCTGCATGCAACAGGTGAAGATTATGAGCTCAGAGTTCTCACAACTACCTGGAGCGTCTGCACTTGCTGACCGGCTGCTGTAGCGACAGGCGCTTCGGTCTGCAGCTGTACAGCTGTGACTGTGCCCTGAGCCTGTGAATAAGCCCATATAACCAGATCACTCCTGATTCAGCTCTTACGCCTGTTCTTTGGGATCTACAAACTACTGTTGGTGCCGATTATAGCCATGGATGCAAAATTTACACAAATTAGTTCTGCACACACTCTCAGCACTTAATTAGGAACACTGTACCAATACTGAGCAGGGCCTTGCTTTGCTAACGAAACAGCCTAAAGTCTCCGGGCCACGGATTTCACAAGATGTTGAAAACATCTCTTTGAAATTCCCGTCCATGTTGACATGATGAAATCCCACAGTTCCTGCAGATTTGGTAGTACAGAAGTGCTCTGGAAAATCTTACATTCTCCCACATGCCAAAGCTGTTCTGTTGGATTCAAATCTAGTGACTGAGAAGTACACTGATCTTGTTATGTTCATGAAACCAGTTTGAGATTACTTTTGCTTTGTGACATGATGCTTTATCATACTGTAGTCATTAGATGATGGCAATTTGTGGCCATGAAGGGATGCACATGGTCAGCAACAATATTCAAACAGGCGATGACATTCAAGCGATGATTGATTGGTGTACCAGAAGACATTCCCCACACCATTACACCACTTCCACCAAATGAGTGTGTTGATAAGGCAGGCCAGGTCCATGGGCTTGGAAATCATGATTCATCAGAGCAGATGACATTTTCCTGGTCTTCAACTGGTCAGTTTTGGGAAACCTGTGCCCAATGCAGCTCAGCTTTCTGTTCTCGACTGACAGAAGTGGAACCTGACATGGTCTCTGCTGTTGTAGCCCATCCACTTCACGGCTCGATACGCTGTGCATTCTGAGATCCTTTTTTGCTCATCACAATTGTGGAGTGGTTATCGGAGTTCCTGGAGCCTTTCTGTCAACTCCAACCTTTCTGGCCATTCTCCGTTGATCTCTCTTATCAACAGGGCTTTTCTGTCTGCAGAACTACCGCTCACTGGACGTTTTATCTTCATTGCACTATTCTGAGTAAACTCTGAAAATCCCAGGGGCTCAACGATTACAGAAAAACCTCAAAACCATCCCCGTTTGACAAAAACAATAATGCCATGGCCAAAATTGCCAAGATCATATTTTCCACATCTATGAACACTTGTCTGAAGCTGTTGGCCATATAGTGCACTGCTTCCAGATTTGATAGTGCTTTGAAAGTGTATACTAAACTAATGCACCCAAGACTATGATCTAGGGATGCACTGGGGGCTGATCTTAACCCATCTGGCAACTCAAAAGATAGTCCTCATACAAAATCACTTGCTTAATGTTCCTCTGAATCACTTTCTAGCCATCATTACCATTATCTGTAAAGTGTCAAGAATTTTTTTTTATTTTTTTTGCATTTAGCCCCCTTTCAGAAGGATTCCTAATAAATCCTTTCCTGACGTAAATGATGTCTCAAGTTAGCAAAGTCAAACATTATTCTGTTCATCTGGTAAAATGTAGGAAGGCTGGCAGGTCTGTACTAACCTGAAGTGATGTACCTGTATTAAACTGGATTTGACGTTATCTCCCGATCCAGTCAGCAGATGCTTTTTTATTGGTTTGTTTTTTTAAATGTCTTAAAGCTTGGAACACTGGACTTAATGGATTTGACATAAACAATCAAGCAAATACAGGACATTAGCAAAGCCAGGGGCCTGCATCAAATACTCTGAACTCTGATATTCAGTTTATATTCAAAACTGAGGGACGACAAGTGGTGCGTCCCTGCCATTTATATATGTACTCAAGAAGCGTACAACGTTATCCTTCTACTAGATTTCCAGTTACATCAAGCCCCAAGGTGGACCTTTCCCCTCCCCAGTTTTCTTACCTGCTGCTGGATCTGTCCATTGGCTGCCTGTACGACTATCTGCTCCCCACTGCTTGTGGAGGTGTACTGCTCCATTTTCTTCTCCAATCTGGAACAAAAAAAAGCACAGCACTTTATTAAACTTTAAAATTAAAGCATCACACAGGTATATCCACACAGGTCAGACTTTTCACCATAAACGTATAGTTTTGATTGTGTAGCTTTCCCACCCTCAGTGTGGATCAATAGTCCAGAGGATCTGACCTCACTGGAGCTTCAGCTGGATTTCTGAGGACATGAAGTATAGTTCATAAAATAAGAGTCCCTGATGGGCAATGAGCACCCTCACCCCCCTCTGGATCCATCTCTAACTCATGTGTTGTGAAGTCCCTGTTCAGCTCTGAACATCTCAAACCTCTTCTTCCCTGTGTTGCTTTTGTAAAGGCGACACTACAAACCCAACTGCTTGGCTTCTTCTTGCACTCAAATGTTTACTTTGCAGGTAGATAAACAGATACGTTTATTAAACCCTAATTTACTAGCAGGATAGCTGCTTTGTTTGCTAACTAGGTTGAGAAACGGTACTAAATAAAGGAGCTAACCAGCTAAATGGGCTCCTTTGTCATGGGTTACAAGCTCTAACAGCGCGTCCTCCATTTTATCCCTGTTTACTTCACCGCCGGTCGCTTCTTATTCCCCACGTTACCGATTTGATTTCTGTATTTACGCCGAGTTAGTCATTTGGTTGGTCAATGACAAACCAATCGGTGTAGTGAAGCACCATTCCTCTCGAGCCGCGCACTCTTTACCGTTTCTCAGCTGTCCGGTTCCCTTCTGATTGGCTCCAGTACAGCGCTCAAAAACCCAATCAACACAGCCTGCTGACAAAATGGCGCAAGGGAACAACTTAGAGAGAGAAGCGTTCGTCCTTTCCACCCGCATTGCAACAAATCCCGCCTTCTGAGTGAAGATTGGCTGTCTTCCGATTGGATGGATGTTGTGAGCCAATCGTAGCTCAGAAGGCCTGAGACTGTTAGCCAATCGCAGCTGGGATGAATACGGGTGGGGAAAATACCCAGAAAGGTCGTGGGAATGTTTGTGAAATGGAGCGGAAACGCGACAAGGGGGTAGCACGCGCCCCTGGGGCTGAGTCAAACACGTCAACTTGCGCCGCCATTTTAGGTAGGGCGATATTCCAGGTCAATGTCAGCAAGGTTGATATGATGAATTTGTGTATTCGTGATTTAGTACTCGGATTAGTTTTTCTGTGTTTTTTTATGTAACTTGTAGTAGCTCAGGATGTCTGCTTGATTCATTTATGCGAATATGTCTTTGTATTTTCACAGAATAGTTTATGGAAGCATATTTTTTTGTCATTTTCATTTACAATCTTGATTTTAATAGTGTATTATGAAAATAATAAACACCATAGTTTAACATATTATTATTATTATTATTATTATTATTACTTGAGCCTGGCATGTCCCCATCAATAGCATAATTTCTGTCTAAATGTACATTTCGCCCACAACTTCTCCCACTGTTGCCGGCAGTAGTACTGACAGACATTTATATGACATATTTAAGCAAGCAAAAAAATGTTTACAAAAATCGTCCGGACATAAACAAATTACAGTAATTGTTACATCTTCAGGGTGCCACTTGCCCCATCCAATATGGCGGGCGCTTAGTGCGCGGTAAGACGCACGGGAAGTAGTTCCGGTGCACTTGACGTGACCTCGCACACGGGGGACGTGCAGATGGACGTGCTGGTTCACGTGCGTGTGTTTTTCTGAGTAAAAAAATTAGCAGTTCTTTCGCTTGTACAGAGTTTGCCATTCTAAGACATTTTGGTAAGCGGACTCCTTTTGTGTCTCTTCTTTAAACTGCTCCACACTCATGATGTACGTTAGAATAGGAACATGTTTCTGGGGTGTTTAATAAAAGGTCAGTAAAAGTGCTCTCCCTGTATGGGTTCTTTGGTGTGTGACGGACACGTTCATGTGCAGGCTCTGCTGGTGCAGCCCATGTTGACTGGGCTCAGACTGGCCGCGGTGGCCTCCTCGGTGGCGCTGAAGCTGCCAGGACTGACTTGTCGCCATGCCAGTGGCAGGAGCTGGACGCCTTCTGCTCCACGCAGTGATTCCCTCTCAGGAAACAGAAGGCCAGAGCAGCAGGACATTTCAGAGGACGACCTTGACATGGATGAAGTGGAATCCAAACTGCAGGCTTTAGTGAAGTGAGCATGGGGCTGTCATGGGGAAGGGAACACTGTTCGGGGTGTGATCTGATGGGCTAGCAGGTCTGTCACATGGGGTGGGTCAGACATCATAGGACATCAAGCTATTGGCTCATTTTTGTCATTTTGGCAACATCACATTACATAGGCTTAGCAAAAATCTTAAGGTGATTTATTATTTTTATTTTTTGGAACCAAACACAACAGCGCCTACACCACGAAAGCATGACAATCTTAACAAGGGAAGATCTCTTAACCCATAAGAACCCAGACCCAGTTCACCTTCAGGGAAAATTAAGAAGACCACATGGAGGACATTTCTACAGGTTTTCTTTCCATTCAACCCCCAACATACTGTACGTCACGTAGGGACTTCATGAGTTAAAATGAAGGAGAAATCTTTATAAGGAGCTTTGCAGACCATTTAAAGGGTGTCACTTATGGGTTAAACATAACTTTATCTAGTGTTTGCTATTAAAAGATTATAACAAATCAAGAATGAGATCGTTCTAACTAATAACGAGCTTGAAATAGTCTTTATAAGCAGAGAATTTGGCATAAATCGTAAGCATTTATTTCTAGAAAGAAGCAAGATAATTTGCTGACCGAACAAGAAAATTGAAACGTTGAGAGTTTGCAACGAGTAAAGATGTCTAGAAATGGGTGTAATGATTTTCTACTGGGTTAAGTGTGATCTAAATCTGAGTACGCTCAAGATATTTGCACTTGATAAGATGTCTTGTTTTTTTTTTTTTTGCAGTGTACAGGGGTTATAAGAAAATCCACAGAATAGTATAAAGAAGCAAGGCTATGGTTGATTTCAGACTAGCCCAGACTGTACATTCATGCAAGCCATCATCCCCCTTTTCCACCAACAGGGAACAGGTTCGCACAGCAAACTTTGAACCTTTCGGAGCATTTTGACTAAAATAAATTGGCTTGGAATTTGTAAAGTCGGTTCCCGGCTGGAACCTGAAGATTCTGGTGGGCGCGTCATTCATTAGTTTGGAGAGGAAGCGGAGCGCAGCAATGGAGAAAGCAATTGAAAAAGATAAATCAGAAAAATACCTACCATGACAACAAAAGCATGCAAGAAATCAACTGTTTTACTTCTGATGTGCATTGTGCAAGGCTGTGGATCGATCCTTGCTTACAGTGGTTCTGCTTAATACTGGTGGAAACGTGGGCTGGTTCACAAGCTGGCACCAAGGTTTAAAGAATCCTGGATAAAACTGTTGATGTTTGGTATTTGGAAGAAACATGGCATGAATGCAGCTAGGTGTTACCGATTGTAAACTCTTAAAGTTTGAAACCATGAAGCGGCTGCCCAAGTGAGAACACTCTGGTCCATAAGTATCTGGACAGTGACAGTTTTCATAATTTTGCCTCTGGATGCCACCACAATGGATTTGAAAGGAAGCCATGACGATGTGATTGAAGTGTAGACTTTCAGCTTTAATTCAAGGGGCTGAACAAAAATATTTTGTTAACCGTTTAGGAATTACAGTACAGCCATTTTTTTTTTCTTGCATAGTCTGTTCACTGTTATAGACTCTAAAGTAATTGGACAAACTAACATAATTATAAATATAAATTTTGTTAATCCACTTGAATTAAAGCTGAAATTCTACATTTAAATCACATCTTGGTTACTGCAATTCAACCCCACTGTGATACTGTTACGAGGAAAAAGAGAGGAAATTGTATCGCTGTCCAGATACTTATGGACCTGACTGTGTGTGTGTTTTGCCTTACATTCTTATTACATCATTGATGAGATTGTGACATAATGCTTTGTTTGATTAGTAACCAGTTGTCACTGGTTATGTCCCTTTCGCACACTGAACATTTGCTTTTATCTGCTTCCTGTGCAGAGAGGAGAGGAAAAGAGAGAACTCTGCCAAATTTCACAAGATCAGACGGAAGCTGAGCAGCACTGGAGCCCCAGAAAGAAGATTAAGTTGGGATGCCATTCAGCAGATCAGGTCCTTTAGGAGTCCTCTGTATAAATGTGTGCAGAAGTTTAAAGATATGCACTGTCCACCATACCTAAGGCATTCATATCTGTGTTTGTATTTAGTGTGTTGCTTGTTCTTGTGAGAAATAGTAATTCAGTCCAAAGATGTAGATGTTAGGTGTGGACTGCACGTGAGGGTGTTTTTCTTTGATGTCCTTGAATACAAAAGATGAGTACAAACACAGTCACTCTTTAATGCAGTGTTTTTCAACCACTGTGCCGCGGCACACTAGTGTGCTGTGAGAGATCGTCAGGTGCGCCATGGGAAATGATTCAATTTCACCTAATTGGTCTCAAAAACACTTTTTGAAAACTAATTAATTTGCAATCTGCAAATGATATGCCATTGTCGAGCGTCTGCGCTGTCTATTGACTGGCAGAGTAATTATGTAATACTCTTCCATATCAGTAGGTGGCAGGAGGTAGCTAATTGCCTTGTACTCTGAGACAAGAGAATTAGTGATGCATGGATGTGACAGGTGGCAGTGACAGTGGCATTGTGGCTAGCAAAACTACGGCAGAGGTCCCCCCCCCCCGCCCCCATGTGCCATCGGATTTTTCTAATGCAAAATATGTGCCCCATATTTCCCCATAAGAAAGAATAGAAAACTCAGATAATTCGTTCCACAACCCACAAATATTTATATAAAAATGATTCATACAAGATGTAAAATAAAAATCCATAAAACAAAATAACCTGCACTTTACCTTTAAAAAGACTTGTGGCTGGTGTGAGGGAGACGAGAGACGAGGAGAAGGATTACTGTAGAGGAGGACTTTCACTACAACTCACAGAATCACTGCAGTCTGTCGGCACACTGTGATCTTTTTCTTTTTCGTGCAACTTTAACAAGGAAACTATCAAATTATAACTGCTTTTGCCTCCTTTGGAGGATGTTGCGGAAATGTGACATTGCATTGTCATTATACAGATTCACCGCTCGCACTGCCACAGCCTTATTCGGGTGGTGCGGTTCTGCACTCTTTCCCACATTTTACACATCTCCCTGTGAGCCGTTTTCGCGGACACACTAACCGTATATGCTAGCACGGATGTTGACTATACGAGTGAGCCACAATCCCGCAGTGAGTGAGTGAGAAGCGCATGCATACTATTCGTATTTCAAGACCTCGCTCGATCAAGTCAAAATTTATTAAAATTTCTTGTTCGTCTTGCAAAACACTCGCAGACCAAGTTACTCGCAGTCCAAGGTTCCACTATACTTTATAATGTTGCCTAGGCTGTCTTAAAAAAAAAAAAAAAGAAAAGAAAAAGTACACCTAAAGCTCTTATACAGTGATGGGAACATTAGAGCAGTTTCAGCATCTGATTGTAAAGACCCAGCATGTGGAATTGGTTTTTGATTCAGACTATACGGGACTTGGGAAGGTTTGGGAAGCAGTACATTTTTGAGATTTTATTGACCATTTCATTTGGAGCACTGACATGAAGCTCTATTTCAGGTACCTAAAGCAGGAGTCACCAAAGGAATGGACGCTGCAGCGATTAGCCGAGGGTTTTTCCGTTAGCACCGATGTCATCTCCAGGGTCCTTCGCAGCAAGTTCACCCCTCCTCTGGAGAGGAGGCTTAAACAGGATGCCAGCGTATTCAACACCGTGAGGCAGCTCACCCTCGAAGACGGTAAAACGAACCAGTCACAAAAGGGCCAATCACAGCTGCCTTTACCCACCAGCACCGTACCAGCCTTGATTTCCTCTGGGAACACGAGCACAGTCATTGCCCTGACCAGTCGAACTCTGACACCTGTAGAGTGTGCGACAGGACTGGTTCCAACTGCCCCTAATGTTCCATCGCCTTCATTAAGGACAGCTCACATATCAACAGTGGCTCAAGGGACATTACAGGAGGAGCCTGCTGTGAGGCAAGAGCCTACAGATGTTAAAGAGTCAGGTGTAGAACTGGAGGAGGAAGAGGAGTGGGATGGAGTGGTTTTCACAGATGAAGGACTGGAGGAACTTATCCACACCTTGCAGGAAAACCCCAGTGCAGTAGAACAGAAAGGCAGGGAGTTTTATGACAGCGATGGCAACTTCTTGTATAGAATCTAAAGAAATTGTTTCTTGAATGATGTTTTACAGTGGTGCAGTGTTTAACACGGTCACTTCACAGGAAGAAGGTTCCGAGTTCGAACTGGGGCATGTAGGTGTGGGTTTCCTCCCACATACCAGAGAGATGCAGATTAGGTCACCCGGCTGCTCGAAATTGCCCATGGGTGTGAATGGTTGTTCATTTTTGTGTAAGCCCCGTGATAGGGGTGGGCCTGAAGGCAGCTGGGATTGACTCCAACTTCCCCACAATCCCTAATGGAAAAGCTGTGTACATAATGGATGGATAGATGGAATATTAAAAATACACTGTCTTATATATGTTTGGAAGAATTAAATATTAAACACTACGTGAACTTGTGTATATAAAATGCAAATGTAAGTAAAATAGTTAACGTTTCTAGCTGAATGTGGTATCAGAGGAATAGAAAATGCCCAATGGGGTGGAGTCTATTTATTTCAGGATATACAGAGCAAAAATGGCCATTACAAAGGTAATGATGGTTTATATTTACAAAGCCAGCTTCGTGTTATTTACACTGATTATCAAAGGCAAGAAAACCCATTACAACCCACAGAGCAAAACGACTTTACTTCAAGTAGGAAATCCCATGTAGTCTTTGTGCTGCAGCCGTCGTCTCAAGCTTTACCCCCGAATGGCCACCTGAGTGTGCTGTGACCTATTCGCTAAGATAGCATGCATAGAAGTACATATTTAAAATGAAAGCTAAAACACAGAGAAAAGTTAGGTTTACTGTTTAAAAAAAAAAAAAGAAAAGAAAGAAGAAGAAAAAAATCATTGTTCAACCCCAGGTGTTTGTAATAAGCCAGATCAAACTCGGCTGCATGAGAATCCTTCAGTTTTCATGCGACTTGTACTGAAAAATCAAGTGAAGCATTAATCGGTTCCAACACCCACTAAATGATTAGAGGTGCACCAATCTGCCTCTTTATGTTAATTATTTAACGAGACGGGCTTAATAGTTCTTCGGGAAGGCACACATACCTTCACCTTAGGCACTTGAATGAACATACACATACAACCATTACTACTTCTGATGATGAAATCTGTGGAAGTGAGCGTTTATCATGTCATGTATAAGACGATATTGTAGTTATTTTTCAGCTTTGTAAATACTAATAAGAACAACAACAAAGCATTACTTTACAGAGTGTTTCAGCCAGTGCTTCACAGGGTCACTGAAATAGGCAGGTGATAGAACGGTTTTGTTACACTGAGGATCTCCTAAAGACTTCAAATCTACCAAACAAGCAATGAGTAAACTAGATCTCAAAACACAGGATCTCAAAAAGTGTCACGTTCTACTGATTTGTATAGTCAAACTTTAAAAAAAAAAAAAAAAAAAGTGAAAGCTTTACCCTGGGATACTTACAGGAGTCTGGGGGGGGTCTTCTCTCATTCTCAGTTAAAAACAACGGGGCAGGTCTGCAATAACCTTGCATCGTATAGTCTACTAATCATGACAATGTATTGCTTACCCTTTTTTTTTTTTTTTTTTTTTTAAATTACTGGAAATTTTACCTGAGCATACAAACTTAATGTGGAAAAGTCAGAGATGATATTTTTGCTACTTTGAAGTGTAACTACAGGTATCCTTCACATTTACCCTGATAGGATATTTAAACTATTGTATGACTCGCGTCTATCTGAACGTAGGGCCATGCAAAGTCGCGTCTGTGCTCGTTAACTGGAAGTTTTACAAAAGCGGCCGTTGGCCTTGTGTTACCGTTATATATTTCACAGTGCAAAAACTGCTGAGCATCACAAAACGTCAGAAAATTGTCTTCTATAAAACTAACAGTCGACTACAAATTTATCTCTGGACATATACAGTATACTTACAGATACAACCACAAAGTTTCTTTACACGTTTCTGTGTTCAAGTTTTTCCCTTCCACTGGGTAAAATAAGTTAACCTTCTAAATGACGGTCTGTAATCTTTACAGCCACAAGGAGCATCATAATAGCAGTCTACACAGTAGCATTATTTTAGGTAAACTAAATACAGTTGATCCTCTCATCTACGGACACCGCATTAACGGATATCGGATGGAAACGGGCAAAATCCGCTGGTCTGAATACATAAGCCATTAGCCAGAATGTACGGTACAAAAGTTTAAAAATCCCGGACTGAGTCCAGTATTTTAGCAATTGTCCGCTAGGTAGCCGTGCTACTAGTTGCTTACAAGTGTCGGTTGAGCTGTGGTCGTTGTGAAGCCATACTGGTTTTTTGGCGATTATTTGGTGTTTACCTCAATGTTTTCTCAATGTCCTTACCTATTTATGTTGGTCATGTGTACAGTACTTGAGTAGCACTTTTATGGACCTTAGTGGTGTTTTTCCTTGGATTTCCATCATTTAACCCCCCACACTAAAACACTACACATCATCGGAATATTCAAGTCAACGGACGACCTCTCCCCCCAATTAGTCCGTTAATGTGAGGATCAACTGTAGTCCTTTCATGAAAAACCGAGAAAAATATGGCCGAGGAGTATGCCGATACGTGCAGACGCGCTGTATCTATGCACTGTATTGCTTTCTGGTAAATGTGATTAAACTTCTTGATAAACCTTCCATTATTGATAGGATCATATTTTCAAATAACATATGGGGAAATATATCTAATATAAAAAATATAGCTAATATCAGTCATCTTTCATGCTTCTGTCAAATATTGAGGCAATATGATACATGGTTTTCCCTGGACTAACTTCATACACTACACTCAATCACACGGATTCTGAACTGCATATATTATTAAAGAAGGTGAAGCATTCTGTAAAAGAGTGAAGTGCTGTGACAAGTTCCCCGCTGTTAATTTTGAGACATTGTCCTCCCATAGAGCCTGCTCCCTAGGCAAGATTTCTAAGCCCAAGTCACTGAACCACTGGCTGCACAGCTAAATTCACGAGATGCTTTTTAGAGCAAAACTGCAATTCACTCCTACTAAAGAAGCAGGAACTAGAGCGGAGTTATTGGAGGCCTGAAGACGCTGGAGGCTGGGATGTGCTTTAGAGCAGGAACAGAAATAGCAGCAAAGATGCCCCAGGCATTAAAGGAGACACAGAGCTCCTGATTTCTGCTGGCGACGACTCTCTGCTGTTATTCCAGTAGGTCCTGCACAAAAAAAAAAAAAAAGTTTTTGAATGATTTGAATACAAATGGAAAATGCAAAAATCCCTCCGAGGCTTTCTGGGAACAGTGCTTTGCATAGGTCGTAGCGATAATATTATCCCAGAGATGCCAATATTGCTAACTAGAGAATCCAAGCAGGCTATTAAGCAAAAAAAAATTATTTTATGCATATCGGTGGAAAAGGCAGCTAATATTTTGGCATATACTCCCAAGCAACAATAGCAGAAAACAGTCCAAAAAAAATGACCAGTGAGACCACTACTTAACAGGCATTGCCTCTATTTTTATATATTTTTTAAAACAGACAAGTGACCATGCTCTCATCCATTTGGTTTCTACTGGCTCACAAAGTGGAGACTTATGAATTTCCAGGTCACCTAGATAAAATCATCACAAAGTAACAAACGCACATCTTTTACACCTCAGATTCTGCCAGCTGAATATTATTCAAGCCTTTTTTAACTCTTGCTTTTGCTGAAAAAGCAGAAAAGGACTTCCAGGTGGCTCCCGCATCATAAATCATAAACACTACAGCTAAACTATAGATATTAGCACCTGCGCTAGCCCATTAACACTGGTTCATTGTCCACCGTTACCATACCTCATCCGAGTCCTCATGGAAGCTCATCTTTGGTTGTCCACCCATATCCGTATCCAAAGGATCGTCCACTCCCTCTATGCCGTTAGCCTCGACGTTGTGCTGCAGGACGGAGTACCTGTGCACCAGGAATCTGCCAACCCACGGCAATGAGATATTACTATAACTCTGGTGTTTACTTCTTCAATCAGCCGTAACAGGACAACAGGATTTATTCAGAGAACAATTCAAGCAAGAAAGCGAACAGACCTTCCACCACAGACGTACTTCTTCACAAGAACAACCCCAGCTACGCTGCTGATCAGCAGCATGGCGATGACCACCACAATAATAAGGGCAGAACGTGTGGGTTTCTCTGCTTCCTGAGTCTAACAGAAATGTTGGGATTGACATACAGCAAATACAGTTCAAGCATGGTTGACAGACGCACTCATTTACACACACGTTTACTAGCAATTCACATCACTTTGTTATATTCCCATATCAGGAGCAAGATTTCTGGATTCATGGTTCTCACCTGCAGCTGTGGATCCAGTAGATCGCTGACACACTTTTTTTTTATGTCAATCTCTTTTCGTTCAGAGTTTACGCCACCCTCACACTTGTCCCCGGGAATCTTCCGATACCTGACGATAGGGAGAGTCATTATTGCAGTTCAGGAAGTCGTGTGGTTCCTTTACCATTGATTTAAATGTCTATTCTGTCCATCAAGACGAAAAACATACTAAACGTGCAAATACATAGGACCAAATATATTGCAGCTAATATGGGAAAGAACAGAAGATGGTAGAATAGTGCAGTGAGCGAGAGAAGGATGGAGTATTACCCATTGGTCTGTAGTTGTTCCTTCTTGCCATGGATGCAGAACTCCAGATCATGGCCTTTGAGCTCAGTCTGCTCTAAACACTCTGAGCTGTTCTCTTGACGGTAATATCCAAAGTCGCTGAGAGAGAGAGAGTAAGCAAAACACATAAATAACATTTGAAAGCAAAAGTGATAAGACCGCTTATTTATTTAGCTTTTGTTTGGACACATATCCACTAGAATAAGTTAGAATGAGGTTCTAGCGCTTATCAAAGTACTTTGATGTTTCAGTCAAACATATTACACTCGAGGCGTGCATCGCTGGACCCAAAAAAAAACACAAAAAAGGGTTTTTTTTGTTTGTTTTTTACAGAAGTGGGTGTTATTCAGTTTCATACAACAGAAGAGACCACTTTTAGGGCCTGTGTACACCAGATGTGATTTTTGCACTCACCTGTACCCATAATCATATTTTCAGAGTGCTTAAAAAAAATTACAACTTTTAGCATTTCCGCATTCCTTCGTTATAAGTCTCAAAGTCTCTATTTGCTTTGGAAAAACTTAGTTGAAATGATAGAAAGGAATGGTGTTGACGTCAAATATTGATCATGGTTCAATGAAGGATCATAAATAACTGGGTTGTCAAGACAGCCAGGATCAGTTTCTCCTCCACCATTGTAGACAGTGTTGAGATCATAAGTCCTCACCCCTTTGTGAGTTTGAGTTGCCAGGGAAAGAAAAGTGACAGCATGGCAGTGGAGCAAAGCTGGATTATTTTCAACTGATTAGTGCCCTGAAAACAGACACTGCCAGCACAAAAAATGCATCTGGTGGGCAAAGGTCCCTAGTTTCTTGATATGAAGACATGAAGTTTGTAGGACAAAGACAGGCCATGTTCATCATCACTGGCGCACATTGGACACAGAGGGTACTCACGTGGCACTCTGTTACATTTACCAAATTTGCTCATTCGTTAAATAAATAAAAACTCCTGGCCATCACTCTACATTACACCATAATAATAATAATAATAATAATAATAATAATAATAATAATAATATTTATTATTATTATTATTATTATTATTATTATTAAGCTTCGAACTTTAGGCATCCAGATTAAATGTACAAATTGCATCACAATAATGTTTAGTCATGTTGCTATATTTCTGAACCTGAGCAGTAAAAGGCTAATCTTTCAGCAAATCTGGGGACACTGACCAAAGGAAGTCATCTAATGTGCAGGGACAAGGCGTAGGCTCCTTGGTGATGACGTAATCGCGCCCATTCCAACACACGGAGTCCTTCTTGAGCCGCAGAAAACGCTCCTTATAACCCAGCATGCAGCCATCGTTAGGATCACTGAGGTCATCTGAATGTGCCAGCCACTGCACATAGTCGTCATCAGTACCTGACGACACAAATGGCACACAGCAATCAAGAATAATGCAGGTTTAATAATGGGGTTCATTCAGACAACACCTGCCACGTTTCAGTCTTACTGGAGATTTCTAAAACCAAATCTGAAATGTCTTACAATCACGAGTGAGCAGCTCTTTGAAGTCAATGGTGACTGAAACCCAGTACTGGCTTAGCAGTGAATCTCTGTAGCCCCAAATGCTAACATTCATGGAGTGAGCCCCCGGCTCCGAGGCGAGCCCAGTGAAGTATATTGGCTCATCGGTGAAGGTGTATTCGTGCCAGCACTGGCCCTCATCTGTGGAAAATCTGACGAAAGAGTAACTGTTAAGCACATAGGGTCCCGGCTTTTTATGACTCATGGCTCACACATACAACTGCAAAATTTCCTGCACCCCACAATAGACCAGAACTGACCTGACCTTTAAAAAAAAAAAAAAAGAAGAAGAAACATTTCAAAACAGAAAATGTGATACGGGTTGATATTTTCAAAATGGGTTAACATTTATTTCAGCAGTAAACTTGATTCCTGAACATCTAACTCTAATTTGAGCTAAAATACATTTTAATTTAAGCTCAAAGTTTCCTCTTTAATCGACACCACATGTTTTAAATAGGGTTCAAATCCAAGACTGATCTGAATGTAATAAAACACACACAAAAAAAACCTGAATTTTGTGCTGCTGTAACCACATTTTTGAAGTCTTTGAACATCTCTTCTGTGTTGAAAGCTCTTTTCCATAACTCTTGCACCACAGCCTTTAACACCCCCCCCCAAACGCACACATAGTGGTGGGTGGCAAAGGGGTTTTACACGCGTGCAACTTCATGTTTATTTGCCAGCGAAAGCGGATATGGTTAAATGCAACGGCTGAATTCAGAACACTGAATTATTACATTTGTTTTTTGACAAAGCATGACCACATTTTGTTTGCACGGTTTTAAATTGTGGCAATAACTTTCCTTTATGTCTTTAAAAATTACAAATTTCACTGGAACTTTAATGAAACTTGTGAATTGATTTTTACTATTGTTTGAGTGGAAAGTTTTAATCATTCTCTTGAAGCATAGCAATAATTCTAGAAATTGACAGTAATGTAGATGAGCCTTTGCACAACCACCTCACACCACTGCATTAATGGTAGCAAAGCCAAACTATTAATTGTGAGAGGGTAGCCCTTTATTTATATTTATATATATATATATATATATATATATATACACACACACACACACACACACACACACACACACACACACACACACAC
>JAQLOM010000038.1:10799104-10813798 GCA_030068315.1 Chrysichthys thysi | reverse complement strand
TTATCTGAGAATATATGTACATAAGGAAATGTGGTCTTTCATAATATTTTAAGTCTTCCTAAGTAAAACAAAAAGAACAATATTTTTTCTAGTTCAGGGTTTGACATTTTTTCACATTTTACGGACACTACATTTTTAGTGAGACACTAATGAATATAAAATACTGTGTTTTTGCCGAATAGCATTATTCTGTGATACGGTTTCCTGTCTTTACAGCATACTCTGACCTCCTGCAACAATCAATTCTTATCAATAGGCTACTGTTCATTTATCACTTCGATGCATTATCGCAATAGAAAAGTCATATTGCATATCAAAGGATGGTGCTAGGCAACTCTCTAACATAATGTGAGCTAGTGTAATATTGATACTATTGCTCACTAGGTATTTACTAAGTGTGTCTGAGGCTTTCTAAGCACGCTGCGATTGAGATGTTCACTAGCAGAATTTACCTGCTCTGTAACTTGAACATAGTCACAGGTGTTTGGAAAAAGCCACATGCCCTCATTAATCATTTACATGCTCATCGTGGGGAAAACTATTTTGCAGGCAATATGAATTATGGAGCTGGACATGTCACATGGAGTGGACAGGTTCACTTGTCAAGGAAAAAAATGTTTTTAAATCTCACCTCCAGGTTCATCTACATGCATAAAGACCATTTCATCATTAGCTGCCAGTATGGAGTAGAACTGTTCATGGCCTACAGGAGGAAGCTGAGCCATGTTCCATTCCTCACCCAGGTCCGTGGACACATGGATCATCCGCATCATACCCTAAGTGAGACGTACACATTTTAGGCCCAGTCCATGATTTCATACACATCCACAACACCCCTCAAACAACCCATGCACGTCCAGATGCACTACTGGGATCATGACACACACAGTATCTTCATACTATGACGGTATAATGCTTACTGTTCCAGTCATGACTGAGGCGAACAGGAAACGGCCACCAATCCCGAAGGAGTAGATCTTTTCAGCGATTGTCTTAAATGACTTGCCATAGTTTACTGTTTTTATCAGGACAAGCGTCCCCCTGTCGTCTGAAAAAGAGAAGCGCAATTTCATACATAACAGTTACATGTGTTTGACCACTTAATGTGAGAGTTTGGCATCCCAAAAAACTCTGGCAGTGCAAAGCTGCATGCATTGTGACAGAACACTGTGACTATTGGGACAACTGAACATCAAGTTAATTATGTGAACTGCAATGTGGCCAAATAAAAAGACTGCCCAAATTTGCCCTATGCTTTCGAAGTATTTAAGCTGGGGGTAATCGATCCTTCACAGACACTAATGAGATTTTATTTCTATCTGGATCAGCAGTATGGGGCTTTTACTATCTCCCTCTAATAAAAGTCCAGCCCAAATGACCTACTAATTCTTAACACTGGGGCAATATGATCATTTTAATCCTATCTAGAAAGAAATCTCTGATTTTACAACAAGGTTTTGCATTTCTTGCAACACCAACACTCACCATAATTAGTAGCATTTGGGCTTATTTAAAAGAAATAATAATCACAACAATAATAATAATAAATAAAATGTACTTCCAGCAATCATGTCACTAAAACATTTAGCTGTTATGGATTGTGCTACTTTGTCTCATACACCAGGAGTTAATCAGATAGGGGGGGAGCATGATTCAAATGTATTATGATTAAATTGGCCATTCTGATGACAGCTCAGCATAAAGCCCCACTTTATATTTGCATATTGCAAAATCTCATGGCTCTGGAAATCCAGTCCAAATCAAGTGATCTTGTCATGTTTGCTGAGTAAAGGAAAATGAGACTTTTAGAAACTCCCTTCTAGAGCCTTCGTTTACAGCCATTCACACAGAAGAGCGTTCTCCAATAAGGAAACGATTTCACACATTCCCATCCTGCCACACCACGCATCAACACTGCTACAATAAACATGACTCACAGCAGGATCCATTCAGGTTGGCGGAGAAGATGAGTGTGTTGTCGTTTCCCCTGCAAAGACACACAATCCTGAATGTAAAAAATATGCAGTCCGTTTCACCTTCCCACTGTGGGGGGGGGGCCTTTATTTTAATCTTTATTTAATATATTTAAATATTAATATTTATTTAATATTAACAAATATCCCAAATTTGGCTGCTGGAATTAAGGCTGTGCTTTGGAAGTAATAGTATGGAAATTGTCTGCTTTTCTCTTAGGAGACATCACGAGCCACAAGCTCATATAATGAACTTGGATGGTGGTTAGGATTTATCCTAAGTTACATAATTAAATGCAAGCAGGTTTTTTTTTGCATTGCTAACTACTAACTGCAGCTTTGCTCTAGTGCGACTACTTCCACTGATGGCAGCTATTGGTTGCTATTGGACATGACTGGGCTTCAGTTATCAACCTTTACGTAAAGTTTGGTTTACGTGTTTTCATACACCAAGCCAGACAAGCAAACAAGCAAAAATTAAAGCAACATGCACAGATGTTTCTGCAAAGCTGATTTTCTTCATACTCAGGTGCGTATCTTGATAAATGGCTATCACCCATACATTTCCAAGTGCATTCATGGTACAGCTTATTTACATTTAGTGACATTTACAAAACTCCAAAATGCACATCTGGCAGAGGGCTAAAAACTGGTGCAAGAGTGACTCCTAAAATCTTCCAGTAATATAGCTGAGCCATTCGTTTCGGATTGCTTTCTAACAAGTGTTTAAATGTAAAACAGCTTTTAAACCCCCCCCCAAAAAAAAATACATTTGTGTGCACGCAAATCATCTGTACATGTAATCCGTATAAAAGGTTTCAGTAACTCGTGCCAGTTATACGACGTGAGGTTTACATTAGTGAGTGTCTGTATATTTAATTTGCACGAACCCGAGAGATCGCTTAAAGACAAATGTTTTTCCCAACTAACTGGATTTTGGAATGCTAACAGAATACAAGATTTTTGTATAAATGCTCTTGCAAATTATTTACAAATAAATGAGGTTCACTGTCTCTAATGGAGAGCCACACACACAGCTCTGCAGATCGAAAAAGAAAAATCGCAACTCACTCTGATGTCTCGTCGCTGAAACGCAGGAAGGTTACATGAGCCTTCTCACACACCTGGGTGTCAAATACTCTTTTCAAAAGTTTCCTAGGTGCTGAAGGTTTGAGTCCTGCGTTGGTAGAGCTGACTACCTGAGCCTGACCCATTTCACAAGCTCAAGGCAAGGACACATCTATCAGTGTTTGGAGTTTGCATTGGTGACAAAGCAACAAAATATTTTCACCACAGAGATAAACACACAGAAAATCAAATGTAAACAGTCCTACTACTGGCTCTTTGTTTGATACGCAAGTTAAACAAAGAGAGCAGTTAAGTTTGTCTCTGACTTCCCTGATTTGTTTTGCAATCCAGTCTTTTCCAGTATTGATGTTCGTCTGGCTTCAGATTGCGTTCCTTCATTCATCAGTGTGAAAGGACACAACACGCGAGAATATTCCTTCTAATACATTTCTTCTGAATGGACACGAAGCTATTTCCTTAAAGATACAGTTTCACCCGTCTTAACAAGGTTGTGTCAAGTGGGAAACTGACCTGGCAGAGAGTTTATCACCCTTGCGCTATAACAGCTATATCGGAAGGTTAATTTTTATAACTGAAGTCAGGGCCATCCAGGCTCAAGTTTGCAATGGCTCAAGGACTCTTACCATTTCAGTGCACACACGTTCTCGTAGATTTTGTTCCACGTCACAGCAAAATCCTCTGAAATCCAGAGATCATTCTAGAACCACCAAAAAAAACAAACAAACAAACAAAAAAAAAACGCTTAAAATACTAGGATTGCAAGCTAATACATGAACAAGAAACATCCACAAAGAGTACAATGCTGTATTTTCACTAGAAGCTTAAGAATTAAGGAATAAAACATGGTCAGCTGAGCTAATGTAGGAAAATAATCCACAACAAAATTATGCGATGCTGCCCATCACACTGAAGCCATCATGATCTTGATTATTTTCCAGTAACAGCAAAACCTGCAACTTTTCATGTTGGAGAGAAACCAGAAAGCACAAACTCCTCAGTCCCAAAGACTCCATCATGGCAGAAAACTTTACTGGCTGTTACAACACGCTGACAAAGTTGTATAAACGGCCCCTACCAGACAGCCCAGATCTTTGTTAAATATCAATATCCTTCTTAATCTGTTAATTATTAGGTTTGGTTCATGTGGTGCATCCATTATACATGTCTCTGTGAGTTGCTATTAACACCAAATGCACCATCTGTGCTTGATAAGAGGGAGGACAGGAAGAACATCATACATAAGATGATAAAATCATGTGATGAAACCAGTGAGTGAACAGGGATGATTTAGCAGACAAGTGTTCGCAAAACATGTGCACTACGAATCTCTCTCGCTCTCACCTGAACACTGATGGCCACGAGGACATTGGGATTCTTGGGGTTATACATAATCTGCATGCGAGGATTGAAAGACAGTTCAGACGGAGAAAAGCTGTTCCCAAAGTCAGTGGACAGGAAGAGCCTGGATCCAGTGTTTCCAGACACATCTCCTGTAAGGATCACCTAGAAGTAAAATCAGAATGTAAATTACAATTTTTAAAAAAAAATCTAAATAGTAATGATAAAATCCTCCCTGGTGTATTCGCACTAATGGTTAAGCAAAGTAGTATTTAGACTGAACTTGCACACTTGTTAAGCCTGTCTGTATACATGTAGTGACTAATGTATAAAAAAAAAAAAAAAAAAAAAAGAAGAATAACCGATGAATCCTTGGTATTAATAAATTTGTAATCATTTAAGATCAGTTACCAAATTCTGGACATGACTTGCACCACCTCTCACCTTCCCAGAATTCTCAGGGCCAATGGCAATCCCAAATTCAGTACTGATAAACGTGTTGTTAATCAAGTATGTGACATCCTCGAACGTCTTTCCATAGTCCTCGCTGATCCAGATAAAGAAACAGAGACATGGACATGCAGATGTTTATAAAAAAATAATAATAAATAAATAAATAAATAAAAAAAAAAAAATAGAGAGAGAGAGAGAAAATCAATCAATAACAGGAAGAAGGCGACTCAAAATCACATGCAGAAATGCACTTAAATAAGATGTATGCAGGCCTGGTCATGTTAAAGATGTAGCTCACCTCCTGTAAAGTCTGGACTGGCCAAATCGTAGCAAGAAAATGGGCATCTGAAATGTAGTCAAGGCCAGCACGACCTGGCAAGGAGAGAAAGACAGAACTTAATTTGCTCTGCCAAGCTGCAAGAGTCTGCAAATCTCCATACCACAGACACAATAATACAAGTCTTATGATCTTCCAGAGAAAGAGAAGGACAGAGAAGTGGAGGGTAATGAAGCTATAATTTGATGACTGTAGCCACACATAGAAATTACATAGTTCCAGGAAACTACAACTATATAAAGCTAAGAGCTTTCTATACATTTCTATATAATAAAGGGAAACATAACATTTTTTTTGCTGTAAAGAAGCACAAACAGTTTTTCTTAAACTAATTAACTGTTACATGAAGATTTTGTGGAGCAAGAGCTTCACAAACAGGAAATGATTTGTGTGCAACTTAACCACATTGCTAAACTGATGACCAGCCTGTGAAAGCTTTCATTTTGCTAGAAGACATTTCTTGGCCTTCTTCCTAAACAAGCTAACAGTTCTGTTTTCTAATACAGACTCAGAACTAAAGTTATGATTCAGGCTATTTAAAAGAACCTGTGCCCACAAAACCACAGCGTAACTGCTGAGTCAAAAGTAATGAAATCATCAAATGAAATCATCTATAGGACAACTACCAGCTGATCCTTTTGTATGTATAATTTCATAGAACATCCCTCATCTCACCTCACTTAAACACATTTAAACACGAGAATACATGAAACATGCATTAATTAGGAATAACATGAGAAAACTCACCCCTGTTCCATCTCCTATCCAGGCCAGAGCCACTGAGCCACTGAGATCCTTAAATGTGTACTGAAAGTGAGAAATAAATTATTAACAATACTAAACACAGACTGAGCCAATAGCAATACTTAAAACACAAAGATAACTGTTAAATGGTGGTGCAAGCATCACCCTTGCTACCAGTTAAGATGATTGTACATTCAGTATGCTTTGAGAAGAACTGTGCCCTGATTAGACAAGTTTACATATAATGTCGTTAGTTATTAACTCCCATAACTGGTTTTCATTTACAGCTTTTAACAGGCAATCATATCCAGAGCAACTTTGTAGTCTCCATCTAAAACATCTTCATGCTAGTGCAAATAGGTCAGGGTCTATGAATACTCTCAAGCTCAACCCTGCACTCCCAGAAATAAAAAGGTACCAACCTGTACTATTCCTTGCCGATGTGGCTGAACCCTAAAGGGTGCACCTTTTTTTAACCTTTATTATATAAGGGACATAGACTATGGATGTACCCTTAAAGCTTTAGACTGAAAGCTAATTTAAAGGTATACCACATGCACCAATTCAGGAAACAGAGTCATACTAAAGGTATAAAAGATGTATCCTTAACGGTGCTACACAAGCCAAGGGTATTTTAGTTAATTATTTTAGTTGTTAGGTATGATAAAGGATTAATCATTTCCCACAACTGAAAGGGTCTTACAAGTTTTATTATTATGCACACACAAAGGTGTAAAAGGTGTAATATTTTATATATATATATATATAGGTAGTCTTTTGACATTCGTCTTTCACAATAGTCACCATGTCAGATTAGCTAATCACAGTCCCATAAATTCCTCAACCAATCACTATTCACATCCTTGTGTGTTGTCAGGAGGGAGTGTCAAAAAGCTGTCAATCTCAGCTGCAGAAGGAATGCCAGGGAACATGTCCTTGTCCAACTAGGCAAAGGAGTACAAAAAATTCAGACATGCTAGACTTTTGATCAGGGTGTCATGAGGTGTCCCAGACACCACATCATTTCTCTTCAACTATATCACACTACAAGGCCTGTCCTTGCTTCCAGATGTTCCTATTCGGGGCCTGACGCTGTAAATTTGTCCTCCACTACAAAATCTGGCTGAACATGTAGTGTAGTGTGATCCCAGCAGTATGACAAAGCATGAGGTTATGGTTGAAAAGTCTCAAACCATGAACCTAAGACTAAAATACAATGGGTTTCCCCTCATTCCTGAGTGCACCTACGTCCCTGAACACATCAGTTAAACCCTCTAATCTCATCAAGCGTCTCCCTAGCTGTCTCAGTTCGACCACAGAATATAACAGAGCGCCCTTGAGATTCAAACCCTGACACTGAGCAGATCTCAAGCCACTGAAAGAGAAACAAATTTGGAACTTGTAAGCAAACAGGGCGTGGAGAATAGTTTCATCGATGTGGCTGACGTGTTTAGGTTTGATGGACGAACTTGGAGAAAGAGGAGCAGGTTTGAAGAGTTGCCATGCCGGTTGGCCCAGACTCTGATGGGTGGAATGCAAAACTTCACCTCAGGTGTAACCAACTCTTACTTCCCTATTTATATAAGCACTAACGAAAGTCACCTGTATTCAGACCTCCCCCATCCATAAGTGAACTGGCAAAATTAAAAACAACCTCAGACAGAAAGCTTAAACTTTAAAGAAGGTGGCTCTTAATATTGCGGTCCAACGTGAAAGCGTCGAAAGCTCAAATCGTTTGAATAATGATCTCAAATGTCACAGGCTTTTAGGAAACGTGACTGTTCTGTCCTCTTTAACCGTGGAAAACCCAGACCACCTTATAACAGGAAAATGATCTCCATTGGCTAAAATGATGATACAGACTCAGCGAACACAAAAACAAGTGTGTGTGTGGTTTCTTTTTTTTTTTTTTTTAATTATTATGAACCCTTTCCTACTAGTACTACATGTTATGAAATGGGCCTTACTTATGAGGCCTCCTGGAGGGATGTCCATCATCAAACCAATGAGTGGGTTGATGACAGAAGAGTGAAATAGAACTTAGGGTCAAATATGACCTACAGGGTTAAGTTAATTAACATTAACTGACAGGTAGCCAAACTCCTCCAAAATCCAATTCACCTCAGGTTTAATCTAGTCTAACGTTAAAAAGGTTTCCTGGACACAGGAGGAGGAAGGCGAAGCCAAAAAGAAACACGGAACAAGCTTCGACTCACATGATGAGGTAATTAAGCAACATGCTAATCAAACAACCACGGTGGAGTTCACACCAGAGGGAATAATACTAAACCTACATACACAGTGTTGTCTAAAATAGAATACTTAACACATAACAATATAAGAGGTATATAATAAACAAAACAAAACCCGGGGAAAGAATATGGTGAGAGGAGCACTGCAGAAGGAGGCTGTGGTGGTGGCTTTAGTTTAGCCGTTACAGGGGGGCAGTTTAAAAACTGCGTTTTAAGAATAAGGGCGCGTGCACAGCTCACAGAGGACCATAAGGAAATATGCCTGATTATAAAGTAACAGATAAAAGTACAACACGATTCGAGGGTCATATAGCAAAAAAACAAAAACAAAAAAAAAAAACGCAATGGCGATAAAAGTCAATACAAAGAGAACAATAACAAACCAGGACAATAAAATTAATAATAATAATAGTATGACTGAGTACACATCATCCAGTGATTTATTATTCATGCACAATGGGTAAAGTCACAGAGCCTGACTGGAGAGTTTGACCAAAAAAACCGAGAGGTTAAATGATAGGGGAGTGAGTAGAAGAGCCGGTTTAAACTTACACGGTGAGTGTTGTTGAATAATTTGGTGTCGTATCCTTGTAGACCATTACAGGTGTCTCCTCCGTCATCTGCGCTTCTCTTTTTTATGAGATGTTGATCTGTAAAATCCACCGCCGCCCGGAGCTCGCGCGCTACGTTCATGTGAAGAGAGTGCGCGTCGCGCGACACGCCGAAATCCAAACTCAGCACCGCAGGGGAGAAAAACAAGGCTAAAATAAAGTGCCACTGCCGACCCATATTTTTATTCATATGTATATATCCTGGGTCCGTCTTGGTTATTTGCTACACTGCCAAATGTGCGTCTGTACCCAGCAGCAGCGCCGCCAACATCAACACAAACACAGAGACACTGAGCTCTCCGTCCTCATCGCAGTCTCAGCGGGCTTCCACCAGCAAACAATTAGTTGTGCTGTTTTGTTGTTGTCGTTGCTGCTAATGTTGCTTTTGTTTGCGCAAACAAACAAAAATCTAAACTACAATTAAAACTAGTCCGTTTCGGTAAAATAATTAAAAGGTTAAAACATAGCCTACGACAGGACCCGGATCTCCAACTAGGTAACGAAAAGGTACGGCGGTGAAAGTAGCTATGCACCTTGCAAAGACCTCGCGCTGATTGGCTGACGCGGCGAACGACTCGGTTATGATTGGTCCGTACGTTTGGGCTCAGGGTTTGTATGAACTCTGTGGGGTTTGGGTGAGAGGTCGATCCTGAGCGCTGCATTCATTTAAATATCAGCACAGAGAGAATCCTGGAGCTCCGAGAGCATCCGGGCAACTGGCCACAACAACAATAACAACAACAATGTAATGTGTCATTAAACAGCATGGATCCATCTAGCAACCTAAAAACATTTTAGGATTAAAAACATAACTATAACTTTTACATTTTTGTTGTAGATGTCCGAAAGCTGCTCATTTGTATTGGCACTGTCCTTTTGTAAAAACCTGTTTTAATCACTGAGTCAAATTTTTTTTAATTTATTATGAAAATATAGTTTGGGCTCATAATATTTCAAAACGGCATGTACATGCCTGCATGTGTGATATTAATGTAGTAGTAGTAGTAATAATAATAATAAAAATTATAATAATAATAATAATAATAATAATAATAATAATAATAATAATAATGATAATAATAATGAGCAATTGTGTATCTATTAAGTAAACTCAGGTAAGAAGATGACACATTACATTGATTCAAAGCTGTCTTCTGTGTCAGCAAAAAGCTGCAAACTACGAAAAAGTTTTATACTTGTTTGTATAATCTTAAAAAAAAATTAATAAATAAAAAGCATTGTGCCAGTTTCCCAAATGTTCCCAGTATTCCCACTACCAGTTTTAACAATAGTCTCTGTGCTGCAGTGCCTTTAGCTAAGTTAGCCCTAGTGTGGTCACCTTACGAGGAAGATGCACATATTTAAAGGAAAAGAAAAACAGGAAACTTGGATTACATGTAAAAGATTGCATGTTCAGTCAGTTCCAGAATCACTGCCACACTTAGTAAAGACTCGTACAAGATTGTAAAGAAATTAATTAACAAACTATCTAACAAAAAAAGTCTTTTTGATCCATTACCTTAAGCTCTCAATGAAAAATATGAGCAGCGTGTAATCTTTTGTTATTTATATTGTAATTTATATTATTTATAAATGTAAATTATCTTATTTATAATGTTTAAACATTTATTCTAGAAATGAAAAAAAAAATCTTTATCAAAGATATTTTTAACTGAAACCTCATGGGCCACAATTAATAAGTTCACCTCAGTATTTATTCTGTCATAAGCAGTCATCCATGACTTGACTGAAGTATAAATATGAGGTGCATATAATCTAAAATTTTGGTGCTGTCTGTATATCTTAGCCCCTTATAGGGCACTTCAAAATAGACAATTACTTTCTTTTGACACAGTAGAGGATATTTTATTATGGAGGATATTATAAGACTTTATATTAGAATAATTCTTTTCATTTTTATGTTGAAAATCAAGGTCAATAGAGTTACCATATATGGCCAATGTAGTATAAAAAATTCTTATTATATATTTATATATGTATATATAGATTATATATTTATATCATGGAACAGCATGGGGAGCCATTCAGAATGTCAGTTGAAGTTACCAAATATGGTTCTTCCCATAAATTAAGGGTTAAATTCACAATTTACTACTCGGGTATTAAACATAAAGCTTATTATTTAGAAAATACTATTACGTATTCATTTACTACAGTATCTAATTGTTATCGGAATGGGGAATGTGTGAATATATTCTTGCCTATCATTAAAATTACAGCCCCACAAAATGATGTCTATCCTTAATCCATCACCACATCACACATTTGCATTTATAGTTATAATCATATTGCCCACTTCAAAGTGCACAAGCCAACTTGTTTGCCCCTTCTTCTTGTCCCTGAGGGGCATAACCCCCAGAGTCAAGCTGGACAAGTGGTTGCGAACAACTCCCTATAATCTTTATTTTGTCAGGAACATGAAGTAGTTTTTTGCTAATCTAATCAAAAATCTCAATAATAAAAGAAACATTTTGCTCCTCTCAATGTACCTCTAACAAACTGCTCTTATCTCTATAATGTTATCTTATGTAAAACGTTTGTATGTAATGCTTATTTATTTGTTCGTTTGAGGAAATTGCGATATAAAATGCTATGTCAAGTAAATGTATTGCAATAAATGCCTGTCAGATCAAACCTTCGCAGATCATGGATCTCTTATTCGTTTTTAACTGTGTGTCTTGTGTGTCAAATGCCATTGGTGATTAGATTGTGTGTGCACATGTGATTTGCGGGCAGACTCTTCACGTAGCATGCGATACCCCATGACTGCAGTCATGTGACAACTGCATAATAGGAGTCATTGTGTAGCTCCCACTACAAAGCATGTGTTTCGAAGCTTCTGAGAACTTATCTAGACTTATCTAAGATGTGAAACTGGAGCTGTGATGACCCAAGGGTCCAGTAAACATTTCATGGTTGGTAAACACTCTCACAGGAATACAGTGATGAAATGATAATCCAAAGACAAAATATGATCGATCAGTTCAAAGCCAAAACGCAAAAGGCAGACACACAACAGCTCAGCATGCTAAATAAATGAGCAAGACAAGTTAATGTTGGAGAGACAAGAGTTTATATAGGGGCACTCTGAACCTGATATCTAACAATGACCACCAGACTAGACCAATAAGACCTGATGGCCAGACTCAGTGGGAGTGTTGTGGGGTGTGGATGAGACAAATCAGAGATAAGCTTCAGATGAGGATTTGCAAATAAAAGCAGATGATCTGCTGAGCAAGAAAATACAGTTTTGATGAAAAAATATCATCCACTTTATAACACAGACTGAAATCGAATGTGCCTTGATAACAACAAACTATTGCATTTATATGATGTCATATGATGAATACTAAAGAAATTCTTCTAAACAGGATCTTTTATGATAAATGTGAATCACTAGGTGTTTCTCCCTTTCCTTGTAGGACAAGTATGATGATGGATTGCTCCATACCTCTGTCTCAATCTGGCTCTGCACCTCTCATCACCCAGATAGACTGACACAAGCAAAGAAAAAAGTCCAAAGAAATGCAAATTAGGCAGATTGGTTACCCTAAATTGTCCATAGGTATGAGTGTGGGTGTGCCTGTGTGCGCATGATCCCAAGCCCTGTGTTAGGAGAGGGTTGCCGTCCTCACCCTGTAAAATGCGCCCGGCCAAGAAATATCGACCAATCCCTGCGGTGCCCGATTAACGCACCTACATGTGTGCCCCTGGTGGCACAGAAAGGCCCATGGATGGATGGTCAAACTTCACATGTAACTTCAATGCAAGTTACAATAGAAACAAATCAATCACATGGCATGTAGCCTATTGCACCTTGTGAAGCAAGAACATCTGAAACACACATCAATATACTATGGTTTTTAAAGTGCCCAGTTGAACCGGGCTTTGATTCCATACATTGCATTGCAGTATACCCTTTAGAAACAGGAAGTAAAAAAGGGACCTTGAATGATCTTCACAACTGCAACAGCATTCAACATAAGCCACTTCTTGCACTGAGTCTAAAGTAGGGACTTGACTAGGGTCAGGGTTACTGCAGCCAGGAATTACAGTTTGTTTTCCAACTGTGTTTAATTACTTGCTGCCAATTTGCCCACTGCGACTTCCAATACTTCTTGACCTTATACTGATACTGGCAGTCCAAGCAGTTTTTCCATCGTTCCAGTGGCATTAGCAGTAGACTTCCCCACTGACGCAGTTCCTTTGTGTCAGTTGGCTGGGGAAACCTCATTACTATTCATAAGGAAGTGCTACCTGATGGTGAATGCCTTAACGTTTCACAGCTTTGTTTTCATTTGGGGGCCCCATGTCACAGAATAGATGAACAATACGGCAATAAAATAACAGTAAGGGTAAGGGTTTGGGTTAATGTTAGGGTTGATAAAAAGCTATGAATATTAATAAGGTTTCTGTTAAAATGAGGTGGTGAAACAAAATGCATTCACAGGTAGCACTTTCCTCATATATTCGTGAGACCCCCCCCCACCGCCCCACGCACTCACTCTGCAGAAAGGTAATTCACTTCCTGCATTGGAGAGACAGACTGCCGTTTAACACAAGGCAATAAAAGAAAAGATTCATATTCTCTCTCTCTCTCGCTCTCTCTCTCTCTGACACACACACACACACACACACACACACATACACACACACACCCATATAAAATCACTCTGCGATATATGAAATATTACTTCTCCCCAAAAGGCTTAGAAAGCAAAAAAATAAGCATGGTGGTCTAAACATCCTCCGTTCTCACTAATTGATAGTATACGTAGAAGATAGAAGTTTTTTTTTTATCACAGGTCTATTGTTAAATAGACATTCTTCTATCTTCAGGATATAGTTTGACATAGATAATGTCATTAAAGGGATCAGACTATGCAAATTCAGCCCGAAGTAGCCACCATTTTGTCATTGGTGACAAACTTCCAGTGACGAGCCCAAATATGAAGGTTGGGAATGACGACCGGGCCTTGTAGTGTGATACTGTATAGGCTAATCATAATACAGTAATGTGGCTTCCCACGACACCCTGGTGAAAGGTCTAGCATGTCTGAATGTTTTGTATTTTCTCGCCTGGTTTGACAGCTTCTACAATGTGCTTCTTGATGTTCCTTTTACAGCCATGACTGACCATTTTGTGACCCTCTTCCCCTACAATACCCAAGGATATGAACAATGACTGGTCAGGGTCAAACCTGTAGTGTTGCCAGTCTCCCAACCAAGACACAGAATGTATGAATTTGTGGCACTATGTCTGCCTCAGCGCTGCCATAGATTGGTGTCCTGTCCAGTACGTACCCCCAACTCTCGCCTGAAAATGCCTGAGATTGGCCCCAACATCCCCATGACCCTTAACAGAAAAGTGGTATAATGGATGGATGGATGGCTGATTGCCTGATCTGACATGGTAACCATTGTAAAAGACAAAAATATTGTGTAATCTGGCATAAAAGGCTGTTGCACAGCCTGTTCTACAATTTAGCCAAGATTGGGGTCATATTTTACACTGTGAGGTTTTTTACTGGAGGGGCAGTAATAATAATAATAATAATAATAATAATAATAATAATAATAATAATAATAATAATGAGCAGTTAACACAGCTGTATTTAGAGGTTTGTGTTGTTTCTCTCGTAGTTTAAACAGTGGGCAGCGCAAGTTAAGCAAAGTCACATTTTTTGTTACCAAATGAAATATGAAAGAAAAATTAAATTGCAATAAAACAATACTCCCCAGCTAAAGTAGGTTACAGAGTTAAGTAAGCTTGCTACGGATTCACGCCGAGCTAACCCAACCTAGCCAGTGCTAACTTCCCACAGAGAGAGAGAGAGAGAGAGAGAGAGAGAGAGAGCCTTCACGCGTTTCGACTC
>JAQLOM010000038.1:10785575-10799004 GCA_030068315.1 Chrysichthys thysi | reverse complement strand
GTGTGTGTGTGTGTGTGTGTGTGTGTGTGTGTGTGTGTGTGTGTGTGTGTGTGTGTGTGTGTGTGTGTGGTGGCATGGTGATGTGGTGATTAGCACTGTTGCCTCATAGCAAGAAGGTCCTGGAGGTCCCTGATCCTCGGGTTGACCAGGGCGCCTTTCTGCATGGAGTTTGCATGTTCTCCCTATTCCTGTGTGGCTTTCCTCCAGGTACTCTGGTTTCCTCTCATAGTCCAAAGACCAGGATTAGGTCAATTGGCTAGCCTAGATTGCCCATAGGTTTGAATGTGAGTGTGCGTGGTGGGGTGCAAGACTGGAGACCTTGCTTAGGCAGCATAAATCGACAGTTCTGTACACCGTAGTTGTGCCATTACCGGCTTACTGGTACTGGTGTGAGTTCAGGTGTGAGGGAATGCACTACATTGTGTATATATATATAGCATGCATGTGGTAGATGACTGCCTACCTTGTTCTGCTAAATATCAGATATCAAAATAAATGCAGTGGACTTAAACAGGTCTGTGACCAGGAGATGGCACTGTATTACCACTGTGTATATCATATACTGTACTACAAAGGTCTGGCCAAGTAGGTCCACATCTTTCTAACAACAGTATATCTATAACTGGTGTTTTTTTACATTTTAGACTATATTCAAGTACCACAACCATATATTTATTGTTAGATGTTTGACATCAATACCTGTGTTATTTACTAGTAGTATAAATGATAAACTAAATTACACATATTTAACTTCTGAGTAGGTGACCAGTATGTTTTATGTGCAACTTAGAGGCACTGTTCAGTGGTGAAGACCTTGAGTTACCAGTCTGGTGGTGACCAGAAGGTTGTGAGTTCATGTCCCAGCATCATAAAGCTCTAATCTGAGTTATACAGTATGTTGATTTGGATTTAAAAAAAAAAAAGTCAGTGAAATGAGTAAAATTGACAGTCAATCCACCTGCAAGTACAATTTGGGAAGTAGACAGTTATGTTATGTACCCTGTTTCTTTAATTAAAAAAAATGTACAGTATGATTTGATTAATAGACAAGTTCTAATAGTTCTACAGATAAACGGGAAACAGGAAGTGATTTCACTGAACATGACTTCAATTTTTAGGTGAAATAATATAACTGGGATAATGAGTAAATAAACGCAAAGCTGACTCCAAAATGAAGCTGTAACCTTTTTTTATTTATTTATTTATTTATTTTTTATTAGTTTTGCAAATAATTTTTACCGTCATAGTAATAGTCTATAATAAAACCTCTACAGTTCTGGCTTAAGCTTCACCCTACTTTCAGTCACAGTCTGCAGTCTAGCATAGAGACCCGATACAGCAGAACCTCTCTAACTCTAACACAGGCCCAGCACTATGCAGCATCTAATGGATATTGCACTCATAATACGCTTGCTGAGACACAGGCCATGTTTCCACTGTGAGGCTATTACTACCTTCAAGACATTCACTTTGCGCTAATGTGATTTCCGGTAGCTGGATAGAGTTGTCTCTGTTGGGTTTTTTTTTTTTTTTTCTTTCACGAAAATAAAAGACGAGCACTTTCGTCGAAACATGGTGATAGTGACATGGTCAGTGTTATATACTAAAAGTCTTTGTATATCCAACAGTGGACAACACACAAGACAGCCACTTTATATTAATAGTCCCCAGTAGCCAGAGAACTTAAACAAGAAAAAATACTTGACATACAGAGTTGAGAAATAGTACATATATCATACATACATTATATGGCACTTAAAAAAAGGACGAAATGAACAGGACATATTCACAAACAGGCTTAAAAGTGGCTAAGTAAGAAATAGGTACACTGATACACAATTTAGTGTGCTTACGTTATACATTATCCTAACGAAAAGAATTAGAGGCGCATAATGTAAAGTCAAGGCAGTTCTCTGGGTGGTGTTTGTTGGTTTTTTTTGTTTTTTTGTTTTTGTCACAAACGCTTCTACATATAACAGTGTATTCCTGAAATAGAGCATATAACCTACTGCTTAGTGATACAGTGCTTTGTTGCCTCCATAGGTACAGTCTGTGATGGCTTACTGAAGTTTCTGGTCTATTTACTAACTTCTTAATTTAATATACCGACCTATTGAGACACATTGTAAACATATCTTCAAGATTTCATAAGACGGAAACATAAATTACAACAGATAATGTTATAAAAAAGGCTCACCATCTTTAGTCACAAGTGGAATCCAGACAATAGCATAAAGAACACTATATAAAGAAGAAGGAGGCCCAATATGCTCCCTGTGATCTACTTTCCCATAGGTTATTTTCAGCTTTAACCCGCATGACTGACCTAAACAGGCTCTTCGGGACCGTCTGCATATCGGAGCCAGCTGTATTGAACTGATACACCTAATATGCGTCAGGATTAGAGCCCAAATTATTTAACTACAGGAGTGACTTGGGCACTTCTGATAAACAACGAGGAAATGAGACAAAGTGAGTTGCTGGTTAGGAAAACACTGTCTTCAAGGTAAACGTTGTGAACACACACGGAAGCAACACACAAAAAGCACAGATGTACTGCCCATAAAAGGCTGAATGATTAACAGATTAATAGAATACTGCCGCCGTCTAACAACGTCCAAGGACTCATACTCAAGGAAAACGAATGACAATGGGCGGAAAACCGTCGGATAATGTTTGGGTGCCGCGTCTCTTGCCGGGGTGAAGCACGTTTGAAAGCAACAGAGACACTGGCCTCTTCCCATAGAGATCACGATGGTGAGGACGTCACAGGATTTTGGCTTCAGCTGAGGAGGCGTTTAATAGGCCTGAACTGCCCACTGCCTGCCGCTGTCCATCATAGCTGCTCTCATATTCCAATACTTTTTCCTGAGTTGATGCTGTGCAAACCAGATGGGCTCTCCCCTCTTTCCGAAAACAGAATCTTCGAGGTTTTAGTCCCTTATTACACGGATTGTAACTGGAATGCTCTAAAATTCTTCCATAGCTATGGTCCTTCATATATTATTACCATTGAGAATCAGTGTGTTTTGAATTAGCCTGCCTTTGACTTCACCCATGTGGGTAGACAACAAGCACGCTATGGCTGTCAAACCACCATCTTCTTTCACTCTCGGCAAGTGTGAAGCCAGAGTAGTGAAATTATTATGGTGCTGAGATAGGAGTTACAGGATGTGACAGCTGAATGCTACATAGAATGCGTGTTATGTTGGAATACACATCGATCCAAAATTCTGAAATGTTCCTTTTGTGTGCTATATCTGAAGAACAATTCCACTGTGTTAATCCCGTTCATCAAAAGGGGCCGGCTCCCCCTTCCCAGAATGCTCTGCTCCGTGTAGCGAGTCGCCATTTTCGATACCGTCGATGTTCCGAAAACAATCCGCAGCAATCTGGCAACATCCTACGCCGTAGATCTTTAAACTGTAACGTGAAATCGAGGATATTTTGTCTAAGTATCTAAATTTTAAATTCAATCCATTCCACTCGTATAGTCGTTTCCGTAGGTAACGGACCCGAGCCGGCCTCGACTGTCTCGTGGGTGGCCGTGTAGGAAAGAAAGCATAATGCATATTTTGTTCAAAGCTTCCACGTATGACGCTTAGATGAAGAAAACATTTGAAACGGGCTTCGAAGGGATCACTAAGAGTGAATCTGTGGATGTCTTAATGCAGCGAGAGCTCGCTGGTAATGGTCACGCGCTTTCAAAACAAAAAGAACGCACTGGATACTGGGAAGGACGAGCCGGCTCCTTTAAAGCCTATCTGACATTGAGTAGTGACATGCATAATAAATACGTCAGATCAGACTCTTCTGCCAGAAATAAACCCATGGCTCTCTCCTTTTTTCTGCTCAAGCCTACAAGAATCTTTTGGGGCTTGGGTTGTAATAAGAGATGGGCCCAATCATTTAGCAAACATTTTGATAATTGGTGACTCAGCAATGACTAAACCTAGCGAAATATGCAAATAATCCTGAACTTGCGAAGGTTTGCGAATCAGAAAAAATGTTTTGGATTTTTGCATTATGGACTGTCCTGGTGTACCACAGAAAACCACTGAGATGCCTTATTCTATTTTAAGAGGATGTTAACATTCAGGAACTGTCTCTCTCTCTCTCTCTCTCTCTCTCTCTCTCTCTCTCTCTATGGTTGTCATGACAGACAACCTCATGCAAATAGCATTGTGCAAATAATAGGCCATATTTTCTAACAGAGCATTCATAATGTGATTACGAATCATTGTTTAAGGTATACATTTGCTGTGCACACAACATGCTGATTTAATTTACTCTTAAGCTGGGGATTACAGGAAATGCTATTGTGCATCCGGCATCAATTTTCAGTGATCCTTGCCGATCACAGCAGCTGGCATGTCAGTTTGAATTTTTGGTGCTACAACTACCCAAACTTTCAATAACCAAATGCGACAGGATGCTAGAAGATGTTGTCTATCGAAAAGACGTTTTAGCATTTTGTTCTAAAATCCAGCATGTTTTATTCTTGTTCTAAAATTCAGCAACAGCTGTAGATCTTGTGGCATTATTGCAAGTGTCTATGGAACTGCAACGCAGTGAAGTTTAACTTTGGCTTAATGGCTAATAGCTCACCTATTCACTTTACATCTTATTCCCTATTATTAACAACAACAACAACAACCGCAATAACAATAACCAATATAAAATGTAATGGTAATGCAACAATTGGATTTTCTCTTCTCCAGTTTTACTTTGCTGACCCAGGTTTCCTCTACGGTTTGACATTTCGATAAGCTTAAAGGTGCTGAATTCCTACAAGAACACATTCAAATCTTTGCTACGTCCTTTCAAACGCACTTGACAGTATTCAGCATTCACCGTAATGGTGGGTAATGGCATGCCACTCCTCTAGCAATGACTCATGACTGAAGTCTATATATAAAGTGGTGATGCTGGCAAGTTAGCATTTGGGGAAGGGAGGATTAAATATTTTAGGTACTAATGGCTACAGGACACAAAGCTATAATCTTTCTACTCCCAGTCTAAGAATCATAATATATGGTTTATAATGATTATGTATATATTATTACTAAATAATAAGGCTTGTCAGTGCCTGTTCATGGAGAATTTAATTTTGCCTATCACCTTCCCCACTTCTCAGTGACACATTACTAAAAGTCCACTTTACTGTATATGGCAAGACCTTTTCACAGTATATACTTAAGTGCTACAGATTAAAATGCTGGAAAGGCTTCTCTAACTTGTCCTTGTCAAATTCATAAAGGAAAGCTATATAACACTGTGTCTTTAATTAGCCACATGCTGAAGGGTGCAAACTGCATTTCTGCTGCTCTTTTTCCAAAGATGTCTCAACAACTCATGGCCTCTGGACAAACCTCACACAATTTGCATCCATCTCAGACGGCTGCCAGGATTCAACCCTGGACAGGATCCATTCAGACCACAATGGGTGTGTCAGAGAAGACTGAGCTAATAGAGTCTGCCACTGATTTCTTTCTCTTTCCTTTCCCGTGCTGAGCCTCATCCTCCAGCTCCTCTTCCCCATTGCGATTCACTTTCCCATTCTGGCCCTGCAGGTCCTTGGGATCTATGAAGGCAACGTGCCTGTTGGGCTCTGCTTTGGTTGCCAGATCCTCATGAGTTGGGGTGACGCTGAGCATGGACGAATGAATACTATCCTCATGTTGGCTCTTGGATTTCCCTTGTCCTGGACAGCAGAAGCACCGGCAAGGGGTCAAGTACAGGTAGATGAGCACCAGGACCACACTGGCCAAGCATCCCACCAGAGTTGTGTACGCTGTATTGAGGGTCTCACCGTTTCCATTAACCGTGAAGTTATGTACCTTCACCCACACATACAGCGTTTCATTAAAGTATTCGCTTACGGCAAAGCAGGTATACTGACCAGAGTCCTCAAGTTTTACTGAACTGATCTCCAGGCTGCCATCGGTTAGAACTACAGCAGTCTGGTTGTTTCCAGGTGATACTACCACATTGCCAGGTAACATCCAAGTCTTGGACATGTCCCGATGCCGTGTATCACACTTGAGGTTCAGAGACTGCTCCAAAAAGGCTTCCTCCACTGATTCATTATATGTGCTGCAGTTCATATGGATGTTTAGCTCAAAAACATGCAAGATTTTCTTCTCAGGCCCTGGCAGTATGCAGGTGTAGTCATCTCTGAAATCCACGGCCGAGTTTAGTCGTCGCATGTACCAGTGTGCCATCAAGCTGTACAGCTGACAGTCACAGACGAGTGTATTATTGTGAAAGTATAGTCCATTCTTGAGCCAGGCTGGCAGGTCCTGCAGGTCTTGCATGGGGAGGACTTTGATCCGATTGGAAGACAAGTCCAATAAGCTCAGCTTTTCTAGTCGCGTCTTGTCCTTAACCAGCTCCAGAGGGAAGCGGGACACCTGGTTCTTGCTCAGGTAGAGCTTCTGCAGTTTGCTGAGGCCTGTGAAGGCTGTGCGGTCAATCTGGGAGATGTGGTTGTTATAGAGCAGAAGCACCTCTAGATACTCTAGCTGTTCAAAGATGTACTCGTCCAGCTGGCGGATGCTGTTAGAGGACAGGTCCAAGTAGCGCAAGTACTTCACATTAACAAATGCTTCGGTAGAGATAAAATGCAAGCCATTGTGGCTTAGTAAAAGGTTGTGGAGTTTAGGGAGCTTGTATGTGGTCCACTCTGCACGTAGTCTGGCGATGTCATTATAGCTCAGATCAAGCACTGCTGTGTACTTGGGTAGGTCTGACGGAATAGTAGTCAAGTTCATTTTGGAGCAGCTTACAATGTTACTGGCACATATGCATGTTTTATGGAAATTCACTATTGAGCCATCAGCCCCTGGTATATGGATAAGAGCCAGGGAAGTGCACACAGCCCACTTAATGAACAGTTCCATGGAGGATGGCATATCTTCCACTCTCGCAAGAGTCAAATCTCGTTTCACTCTGATTCAAGTTGTGCTCGACTTCTTTACACGCAACGACAACATGAGCTTAGATTGCCGATGACGTTGCAGACTATAAGCTGAAAGCAGAAACACAAACAAAACAGATCAGGTACTGCTGAACTCTGAGGCAGTCTGTTAACAGTGTGCATTTAGACATTTACGGCACTTCTCTAGACAAGTGCATGCTCTTATTCTTGCATGCATTCAGACAACCCTGAGGCATTTTTAAGCCGGTGGAACATACAGGAGATCCATTTAAGTATACTGCCATTGAAGGAATATTCAGTGTTCTTAGTGAAACGTCCTGCACATAGCAATCAATAAAAATAAAAAAATAAAAATAAAAAAACACTTGGGAAAAGAAAGGTGAGATTGTATGGCCTGTGGTGCTCCTAGACAGCAGCGTAGCATTGCACCATTTCTATATGCCTGTCCCATGTTGCACCGTGCCCATGCAATGCAATGTTCTAAAACCCATAACAAAACCAAAAAACCAAAAACACAAACCGGATTGTGCACGTAATCCGACATTACCTCCAGAATGTTTCGCTTCGGGTGACGACACATCAAGGTTTGGAGGTAAATAGTGCCCAGAGCAGGCGTTTGTTTATCCATTGCCCATCACTGCACCGTGCCATGCTTTTCCCATTCACAAACAAAAGCCAGATGGAGAGACACAAGGACGATCTGTTCTCCTTGGAGACAAAAAAAAAAAGCCCGGACAGCGTCTCGAGCACGGTTTATGTATTTATTTATTTATTTGACTGGTTTTTTTTTTATTTTTTTTTTTATCGCAGTTGAACTCGGCCAAGGATAAATGCGCAAATAGTTACGACATTACGTAAAGAAAGCACGCGCACAACGCCGGGCTTCTTATAATCCGCGAGCCGTCTTCCAGCAGATGAGAATAAATCCATTTCTGGTGTCACTCTCGGTGCATGAGGCTCGCAGATGCAGTGTGACAGGAGACGACACGCGCTGTGCTCGAGCCCTGATCAGACGCCACACTGACTATGTGATGAGCAGCATCTCTTCACGCGCACTCATTTGCCGGAGCGCATGAGCAGTCGCGCGCACAGGAACACTCGGGGTGCGCCTCGGATCCCATTCACAGAGCCTGCGTTAACGCCGAGTCCTTCCTGAAAGCAGGCAAACGCTTCCAAATGATCCCAATACGCCATTCCTGACAGGAACAGGCCGGTTTACGTGCTGGTTATTCTCATGTGCAGGGAGGGTTGTTATAGTCCAACAGATTCAAAATATAGCCGGTCACCCACTAAATAAAATAAGTAAGTAAATAAATAAATAAAATGAGTGAAATGAAATGGAATAAAATTTAAATTAATTAATTAATTAATTAATTAATTAATGTCCGTCTGCAATTGATTACCCAGGATTATGTCTTGCGTGCACAAGTATTCGCCCCCTCCCTTCAGCACCCCTTAAGTAGACTTCATTGGGATTATAAAGTATGTGATGAAGCTACAAAGAACTGACCATAATACTATTGTTGCTAAAATAAATAAATAAAATAAAATAAACAAATAAATACTACTACTACTACTAATAATAATAAAAATAATGATGATGATAATAATGATAATAATAATAAAACAAATGAATAAAAACTCATCATAGTTTGCACTTGCATAAGTATTCGCCCCCTCCCTTCGGCACCCCTTAAATAGACTTCATTGGGATTATAAAGTATGTGATGAATGTACAAAGAACTGACCATAATACTATTGTTGCTAAAAAAAAATCAAATAAATAATAATAGTAATAATAAATTAATAAAAACTCAACACAGTTTGCACTTGCATAAGTATTTGCCGCCCCTTCCCCAGCACCTCTTGAGTGCAACAACGTTGAAATTAAATAGACTTCATTGGGATTATAAAGTATGTGATGACGCTACAAATAACTGCCCATAATATTATTGTAGCTAACGAATTAAAAATGAATGAATGAATGAAATAAAATAAATAAAAGTAAATAAAAACTCGCACTGGCATAAGTATTCACACCCCATTTCTGTGGAAACCCCAATTCTTTTGGAAGGAGACAGTGTTACAGTGTCAGTTTTCAATTTGCTAAAGAAGAATGACATCTTAACATTTTTCCCACCAGCTGAGTTTATGTCCCTGGGGTTATTGTTTATTTTCCCCTTCAGTGGAATACCAGGACGAAGACTACACTCTGGGAATACACCCTGGACGGGATGCCAGGCCATTACAGGACTGAAAATAAAAGACAGTCAGATATTTATTTTTTTAATTCATTTGCAGTCCATAAGCAGACAGTAAACAGATTCTAAATTTAGATCTAGGGGAATACTCATTCAACCACAATGTTTGCTGTGTATACGGTTTACACACCGGTTAGTTCCGGTCCAGTAATTTGATTGGTCAACCTGCGTTCCAAACGTGCTGATATTTGCATAACGGCACTAGGACGTTTCACTGCGTGTATCACTCCGCTCCTCCATGTCTGAGTATAAAAATTCCACTTCCGGGTCCCAAGTGGTTTCTCCTGCAGGGTTAACAGGTCATTAGCCGACATGGTAAATTATATTCTTCATGAATATCACTTTTCACGAAAAATATGAAAGCTTGACAGATGAAGATGAAAACAACGAGGGACAGCAATTTTTCCGGAAGCACCTTTAACATGAATGTACAAATCACCATGAGCTAGTTAGCCGGCTAGTCAAGTGGGGCTTCTTCAGGATCTATTTCCCCTAGCGGAGCAAAAATAGACAGAACATTTAGCCATACTGTGTCCAAATGTCACTCAAAATTAATTCCTAATTAATAGACCTGCTGTATAAAAGCAATATCACACCACTGCTGTGTACTGAATATCAGCACGGATGGGATTAGCTATGCCTCTGGCCTCGTGTCTAGAACCGGATCACAGCCGTGCTGATCTTCAGTACAACAGCACACCCTCCAGTGTGATATTGCTTAATTAGTATGCAGCTTGACAAAACCAGTGACTACCTCTTCGTTTTCCTGGCAATATAGTATAAAGAATCAGGATGCTCGAGCTCAGTAATAATAATAATAATAATAATAATAATAATAATAATAATAATAAAAACAGTATAGAACAGAAGGAAGAATGTCAAAAATAATTTAGTGACATTAACATACACCCAAATAAAGTGACAGAGTAAAGCTATTACTATGGCTTCCTGCCTACATTGGATTGCTGGAATAGGACTTGCCCTTCTTGATTAATGAATGGTCTTCACTATACAGACTATTTTGTCAAATAAGTGTCACACAAAAACATGTAAGGAAGCTCTTGAAATGAAAGTGAGCCATGAAAGCAGATAACTAGCCCCAGCTTCTGGACTGGGTTGGAGAGAGGGAGTTCTCTTCCCTTCACATTCGACAGGCCCAGCTGGGGAACAGAGAGGGAACAGAGACTAGCTCCCACAGCTTGCTCACTCTCAGTCTCACGGGGGGTTGTAATTACACCCTGGGAGACAGCGTTATATTAGGCTAAATTCGGCCGTGGGCTTTGCCCAACGCGCTCTGCCCTCATTTCTAAATGTTTCACATGTTTATCGTCCACAGTAGTGGCACGAAGCACAGAAAATGTCAATAACTTAACAATATCATTTACTTCTATGAAGTTGTATGAGTTTTATAGGCTTTTTAGATCATCTATAAACTAGAAGTCTCTCACTATGAAAGCTGATAGTGAAATGGCACCAGTTATGTTTTAAGCCACATCCTGAAAGGAAGAACCAGTAATTAACCACGGAACAACTGTTTCAAGACTTAAACCGTTAGAAAGGCTCAGAAGGCCCATGCTTACTCAGAGTTCCTATTTCACTTTAGTAATTCAATAATTCAACAGGTACTAAATAATATACAGTGGAACCTCGACTCACGAACTTAATGCATTCCGAGACTCCGTCCGTGACCCGATTTGTTTGTGACCCGAATCAATTTTCCCACTGAAATGAATGTAAATACAATTAATGTGTTTCAGCCCTCAAAACATGTTTTTTAATGTGTATTATGGGTTTATGTGTGGCAATAAAACATAGCATAAAATTAAACTAATCTTAATTATAGAAAAATAAAACTAAATTAGATAAACAGATGATTTTTAATGCATAATACCTTTGCCGGGGATAACTAGTTGGTGGCGGAGGGATATGGTGGCGGTTCTTATGTTTTGCGATTAATTCTTACTTTATTTCAACTGTTATATGTTTAGGCTTCTTACTCTCACTACCATTTCCATTTTATATTACATACATTTATCTGTTTTTGTCTTATTTATACTTATTGGTTTACATGTACAGTATTTTTTTTTTTCTTCATCCTCAACACACTTGTCCACTTATTTCTCCAGTTTGTATAGTGTACATTTTTTATTGTGTGCTGCTCTTATTTTTGATCTGTCCTGTTTCTGCCGTGACATGTGCAATTTCCCACTTGTGGGACTAATAAAGGATTATCTTATCTTATCTTATCTTTCCACTTTTCACTTTCTTAGGACCCATAATGAAGGCTTATAGTTCAAAAATGCACAACCGAAAAATGCATTGAATATGTTCACACCACGACTGTTTTACCGGAACTTAAGGTTTGTGCCACAAAGCGTGGATTGGCTTCCTGTACATCAGTCAAGGATTTGTTCGTCAGTCGTTATAAAATCTGTTCGGGAATTTAGTTCATACATTGGTTTGTTCGCCATCCAATGCGTTCGTGAACCGAGGGTCCACTGTACTTCAAATTACTAAATGAGTAATAAACTGGAAGTATATGAGTGTTGAAGTTCTGATAACGTGTAAAAATAAATAAAATAATATGGAATTTTCATACATACTACTGGCTTATCCTTTTCTTGGCCTTTAGATAAAATGGGTTTAATGGGTTCACTGGAAGAAACCAGTGAAACACATTAAATCTCAGTATTTGAGGGGTCATTAAGAATACTATGGGTCTTGGTTCTTTACTAATATCTAATAATGACCAGATCCTTTAACACCTGTCTTCTTCATGTATGTATTAATTAGTATTAGTTATCGGAGATGCTGTTGGCTGGAGAGGCCAGTGTGTCTAATCAACCAGGAGTTAGCTGAGTGTAAAGTTATTTGTGTGAATACATAACTGCCAGGTTGTTTCTAAAACTTTTTTTGCACACAAGGAATTACATATGTACATTAATCGGAACAAGGCCAAGCACGAGAGTACAACTATACAGAAAATCACAAGGCCATTGCGAGAGGTTTTAATACAAAGTTAGTTGTCATGGTAACCATGGTCATAAACCATTGTTGTTGTTGTTAAAATGGTTATTTGGAAGGTAGGCAAAAACACAAGAGAAGAACATGACATGCCTAAAGCAGCTATGTCTCAAAGTGTTTAATGAACACATCGGTTTCAGTGCTGTATTTTCATTGAACATTCAGTGAACCTAGGATGGCTCATTATGGTTTGCTCCTACACTTATCATGTTTAGTTTTCTTGACCATGTTAACGCAGAAGACTTGCATTTTAAACAATTAATTGATCTGCCAGACTCCAGCTCCTTTTATGAATGGGATATCGTTGCCTGGTAACTATTGTGATCTTCCATGTGCGGTGGTTATTGGATAGTTTTGTTTGTGATGGATGATGGGATGTCTGCATGGCTTGAGATGGTGGGCAAGAAGAATGTCAAAGGATGGTCCTGTCTTTCATTTCAACATACTGAAGCTCTGTTCTTGTTGTCTGCATTGACACAAGCAAAAACAAGAGCCTTGGCTTCCTCCTTTAATATTATCTTTCATTATTCTAAATTTACTATAAATACCTATGTGCTTATGCTCACTTGAAACATTGAGCTGCAATTGATATAGTTATCATTCAGATTGGATTGCATCTTTGGAGAGGATGTATATGATTGGAGCTTCTGAAGACATTCTGGAACAAAGAGAAGATTACAGCAATCTGCAATTTGACCAAACACATGAAGACATGATCTAGGGTTTTATGTCTAGTTGAGATTTATCCTAAAGTGGTCATGTTACAAGTGAAAGATCATTTAGAATGCTCTTTAGTGACCAGTGATGGAAGTTACCCATCTAAATGTCCGTTTACTAGAAAGAAATAACGTGCAATCATGAACAGCATTCTTCTTCTTCGGTCCTGTCCTGCCCCACGTGGCTCGGTTGACATTTCCGTAGCTAAGTGCTTTCTACACGGTGAGGTCACTAACGCTTCCCCTCCCCTCACTTAGAATCCATGTTCATGTACATGATCCTGGGGCTCGAACCCAGGAGCTTCTTGCCGTGAGGCAACAGTGCTAACCCCTTTCCACCACGCTGCCCCATGACCAGCATAATGATGCATATTACAGTTTATGGTTTAATACGTAAAGGCCACTAGAAAATAGCGTGCACACACACACACACACACACACACACACACACACACACACACACACACACACACACACACACACACACA
>JAQLOM010000038.1:10716996-10756140 GCA_030068315.1 Chrysichthys thysi | reverse complement strand
TCGTAAACGGAGGGCATAATTTTGTCGAAAGAGGCTACAGACTCTCTCGAAACCCTTATAGACTGTTAAAATAGATACCTGAGGATATCTGATATCTTCTATTATGTAGAAAACCGGTCCAAATGACTCTTTGAGTGTTAAAGGTTGCCGACCCCTGGCCTAGGTCGACCTGCTGTTGATTCCTTTCCTTTGCTTTTGAGTTGTACAATCACTGGTGACTGCGGCAAGAGGAATCCCAAGGTTTTGTGCAATCAGACTGACGCACAATACAAACTCTTTTGCTCCTGGTTTTCGTGGCATTGCTAGTTGCTAGAAACAATTAATATACTGTGATCTGAATTTAAAAATAATATAATAACACGTTTGAAGCACCAGGTGGTGTCTGCGTAGATAAAACATAATGAGGGGTGGCTTTTTGCTTTTTACTTTTTTGCCTGTCTACAGTAATTTATAAAAGCCATTTTTGTCTTCTTAACGCAAGCTGATCTTTAACCATGAAATTTCCATAAGCATGAGATTTCACTAGTTAGTCTTATAGAACGATAACAATATGCTCTAATCCTTATATGCTCTAAATGATTAGATGTTGCTTTATGTTCCATAGCAGTATGACAAAATATTACTGAGAAACAAGATACATTATTATATCATTAACTTCGAGAGAGAGAGAGAGACAGAGTAAAGAGAGGCTATGGATGGTACGACTGTCTCTACGTGATGAGAACTAACTTGTGTTGCAAATGTATATAAATACATCATGTCATTCTTTAATTACAAAAAATACTGAATGATGCTGCAGGGTGTCTCTCGGGTACAGTACAGTGCAACTGTTTCTAGTGTGAGTGTGCCATTAATGGCCCGTAGGTGTGAGTGTGACTGGTTGTTCATGTCTGTGTTAGCCCTGTGACAGGTTATTGACTTGCCCAGGGATTGGCTCCAGCTGCCCTGAGACCCTTAACAGATAAGGAGTATGGATTATGCATAGATGGGTGGGCTAACCTTTTCCAGTGTTGGGCAGGTCTTGACAATTAACAAAAAATCTCACACCAGGCACACGGCACAGGCTTATATTAGCATGGGATGAAACATAGAAGCTTTCAGTTGCCATTGGGTCCGTTACAGTGCTGAAAGGGCTAATGTTGGCAAATTATTGCTATGTAAGTGCAGTAAACACATTGAGGTCTTCTGCTATTGCAAAATAATCAACTTTCAGGTGAAAACTGCATCATCTTGCTAAATATATTACTAGGGAGAATCAAAAAAGTGAAGGCAATTTTTCAATTACGCGATAACCCGGAGAGCAAAAGACAAAGCACGGAGTGCAGACACCCATCTTCCCTGTGAAGAAGAAATTCAAAAGTCAGCCCTCCCTCAAGAAAATCATGTTGAAGTTCTTTTGGGAAATGAAGGGGCCTAGACACATTTCACATTTCTAAGCACATGGGCAAACGGTGAACAGTGCAAATTACAGCATTTGCATTGCTGCGAAATGAACTTAAACCTACAATTCACAGCAAAAGGAGAGGATTGCTGTCCAAAACAGTCTTGTGGCGCCATGACAACGCACGTCCTCATACAGCAGCAGGGACAGTAGAGACAGTGCAATGGTTCGGGTTCGAACGTCTTCCACGTCCGCCTTACAGCCCGGATCTGGTGATGAGCAATTATCACATCTTTGGTCCACTGGAGGAGGCGCTGCACAGTCACAGATTCACCTCTGATGATGAAGTAAAGGAAGCGGTGCTCACTTGGCAATTGGGGGCAGCTGAAAAGCAACTTCTCTGCAGGAATACAGGAGCTAATTGAACAATATAACAAATTCTTCATCTTTTATAGGGATATGTGAAAAAGTTACTTCTCCTAAAGCGATTAAATGTCTTTTGCCTTTACTTTTTGATTCTCCCTTGACTCCTAAATTACATATAACTGCACGATTTTGGCTTATTTACAGGACCCATGCTCATTATTAAAAGTAAAATTTTAATTTTAAGATGTGGATATAGTGTGGTGTATGTTGTCACACTGATTTACCCTGAGCCATTTGTTTTATTTCTTTAAAAGGCCTGTAGGTATTTGGCCTGCTTTGCTCCAACATTGTCCTTTGTTACTGATTCTGAAGAACATGTTAAGGTTTAGATCCTCTTGTTTTAGTGAAGGTTTCTCATTATCGCCCTGATTTGTGTAATGCAAGTGATAAATCTGTTATAAGCAGGGCCTGTTTAACACCTGCATTAAACACAGAAAAAAATACAATGAATGTCTCGTAATACCGTTTTCTCACAGAAGCCTGCTTAGATTTAACAACAGTAATGTGATTAGTGTCTACCTCAGTGGCTGATGGGAGGTTATTGCGCTTTCAGGGAGGCAGGCCTACGGCTGCGTTTGGCTGCATCATATAATGCTGCACTGTAATAAGTTTCAGTAAATCAAACAGAGCTGAAATCCTCAGCTGATCTTTATAATAGCGGGGAGCAGAACCACAACACAAAGCCCACCACTGCTCAGCATGTAATTACAGGAGCTCTGCAGCTGTTCACACACCCATGCAGACCCTTTACAGATGTTTATAGAAATCGATATGCAGTGGCCACTGTGCTCATTTACAGTAAGGGACCTCGGATGCCTTCCAGGTGTACTGGGAGCAGGATTTAGCTCTCCGTCTTTAGCGATCACTTATAGATAGGTGAAGATCTGAAGACTTTTTCGTTCTGGTTTTCTAACCTTTAAAGATCATCCTTGACCTATGAAAGTCACTAAATTGCTGCGTATTATTATAATTTGGTATGTCCTTTACTTTTTTTTTTACTGATGGTTTTAAAACACATTCCAATCGCATCACAGAAGATTTTAATGCATGGTGTCCAACATTTCCCTGAAATGCCATGCGCTGAAATGTATATGTTAATTGTGCCTGACAACTTATTTCTCTTCTTCTTGGTTTGCATGTTAATTAATGGCTATCTTCGGTGAGTAAGGGTTCATCTTAATTAGAAGTCTTCACTTGTCGTCTGCTGAACATGGAGCACTTCTTTAAATGCAGTTCTTGTACACCAGCGGTGTTTTTTTTTTTTATTTAATAGAGAAAATGCCTTTTTCTAATATGGACCATCAGTCTAATCTAAAACTTAACAATAAACAGTCAGTTTGACTGTACCAAGGCAGTGAAAGGGACATTTTATTTTTTGCTCCTTGAATTCTGAATTCAAATCTTGGTTGTTATTCTGCCGTCTCGTTTAATTTTTCCTGTCCTTATAAGTATGAACATCAAAAATCTTCAGATGAAGTTAAGAACTGCTCTTTTAAGCAAATACTGACACATGCCTACTAATGGCATGTTGATTGGTGCTTTAGAAGAAGCAGATAGAGTATCTGAAACCTCCTCTGTCATCATATAAATGTCCTGGCCAGAGATTTAGTTCTCCCCACATCTCTAATATACTTTGGAATGCCATTTCTGTGCAATCGGTACATGCACAGATCCAGCGCTCTACTTCATCTCAATCCTAGAAGTGTCTATATAGCTCGTATAGCACCTATTTCTGGCATGTGATGCCCTGATGTGTGTTTTTTTTCCATGACTTGGGGCAACAGTTTGGGCAAAATGCCTTTTGTTTTGGGTTAAACTCCAGGGCAGAGTCTAATTCCACCGAGAAATAGTTATGGAAAACTTCTGCAGTGTAATAAACTAGTCATTGTGGTTTCAGTTCAGTAGAATTCAAATTTTCCTTAGTGTAGAAAACACACTGAGTAGGGTATTTCCCTGCAAGTCTTCATTTCCAGCTGGTTTGAATTCCACAAAAACCACTGCCTTTAGGGATGAGGGGAAAGAAATCGATCCTTAAATGCATCTTGATTTTCTATTCTGCAATGATGCACAGATTTCATAATCAGTTTCACAATGCAGTTCAAAAATAGCATATATAATAAACAAAGAATAAAATGCTAATTATCTTTGGCCCATTTGGGTCATGAAATGTAAATACAGTTGAACCTCGCATTAACGGACTAATTGGGGGGAGAGGTTGTCCGTTGACTTCTAGTCCGATGATGTGAAGTGTTTTAGTGTGGGGGGTTAAAATAATGGAAATCCAAGGGAAAACACCACTAATGTCCATAAAAGTTCTACTCAAGTACTGTACACACGACAAGCAGCATAATGACCAACATAAATAGGGAAGCACATTGAGAAAACACCAAATAATCACCAAATAATCGCCGAAAAAACAGTATAGCTTCACAACGACCACAGCTCAACCAACGCTTGGAAGCAAATAGTAGCGCGCACGCCACCGCCACCTAGCGGTCAATTGCTGAACTAATGGACACAGATCGCAACACCCGGGATTTTTAAACTTTTGTACCGGACATTCTAGCTAATGGATAATGTATTCTGACCAGCAGATTTTGTCCGTTGCATCCGATATCCGTTAATGCGGTGTGAGTAGATGAGAGGATCAACTGTGTGTGCAATATGTACATTTACCAAACTGCTTGTGTCTGCTGGAGCTCACACGTTATGTTGCCTTCGCTTTTTACTTGACATTGCTTTCTCATCGTCGCATGTAAATGAAGCATGAACTCCATATAAATCTATTAGAATCACACTTTATATGCATTGTAACCTTTATTTCAATTCATAATCTATAAAGAATCCCTGATTGTGCAATTTGCAGTTTAGTAGAAAAGTATTTTTGTGCATTTTATTCAATATTTTGAAATGCCTTTTCCTGATTTAAAAATAAAGCACGTGAATGCCTGTTGCTTTGTCACATGCTTGGCAAATCATGGCACATGAGGTGGAAATATGGGAAGGAGGGTTAAATGCAAGGTCAGCTGTTGCTTAAGTCTTCTTTTTGATGACTTCTTATCTCGGTCATGAATCAGTAATGAACGTGTACGTGGACATCCTTTTTTTGATGGTCAACATAAGATTGTGACTTAAAGACTAAAAACTAAAAAAAAAAAAAAACAACTAAAGAGCGAGTGAACAAATAATAGATATTAAACAATAAATGTCTGATACAAAAAAAAGCTAAATAAAATTAACCAAATAAATCATGTACTATTGTGAAGCATGCCTACCCAGCCTTGTTACCTCTTGCCTAAAAGACATTTTAGCAAAAGTTATAGCCACTAAATATTACTGTGTTCTGCAAAACATAGTGACATGTAGAAAGTCATAGATTATGATAAAATAATGGTTAAAATATAACATTTAATACCCAAATGCAGAATAATGCTATTTACAGGATGCTTGTCTGTTGTGTTCACAAGTAGTGCTGTCGCATCAAAGTGTTTTTTTTTTTTGTTTTTTTTTTCTTCATATCTCCATATTCTTTTCTGGTTGTGTGTTTCATTTTTTTTTCTTTCCTGGATTTATAGTTCGACTATTCAAGCAACAGTAAACGTACCAGAGCTGCACAGGGGTTTTATAAACGTGGCCTGTTGGTTTTTTCCCCCTGCTGTTGTAGCTTATTCCTTACAGAGCATAAGCAGACTATCAAAAGCGCACACATTCTCACACTGGAGGTGAAATGTGTCATAATATAAACAGTTACGTAAAAGGGATTTATTGTCCTGTGTGAACAGGTTTAGAAGAATATATAGCGTCACTCTGAGTGTTTTACTGTTTTGCAGGGGTTGCTATGCTCCTGATGTGCTCAGTTTTTTTTTTGTTTTTTTTTTAAACAACAAGTTGATGTCAGGGGGTATGATTTGAAAGAAACCTTTCTTGAGAGCAACCCACTAAATAGTGGATCTAAATTTGGGCAGGTGTCCCTGGGACTATTTACAATGTCAAAGTTGAATTTTCAACATGTTTGGGGTGGGACGGGACTGCATGCAAGGTAACTTCTAATGCCAAGTGTGAGCTGATTTACTTGGAGCTGTCCACTTGTGACCTGATTAACCAGGATGCATGTTAAAGCTGCAGCAGGTACAAGTAGGTGTCATATTTGCTAAAGCTGTCACTATATCCTAACAGTAGTACATGGGACAATCGAGGATGGGTTCCCTTCTGAGTCTGGTTCCTCTCAAGGTTTCTTCCCCTTGTCGCCTGAGGGAGGTTTTCCTTGCCACCGTCGCCACAGGCTTGCTCGTCGGGGATAGGCATATATCTATATATTTATATATATGCGCTTATGGATATGTTTATAGATTAGGCCTTTAATTGGACATTATGTATTGTAAAGCTGCTTTTGACAATGTTCTGTTGTTAAAAGTGCTATACAAATGAATTGAATTGAATAGAAAATCAGTGAAAACCTCAGGCTCCTCTGGCTCCACCCAGTGCTCCAAATGCCATTTGCAAGAATCCGCTGCATACAAATCAAAACAACCAATCAAACCCAGGAGGAGTGTCTGCCAGAGTGTCAGTCGCTACGGCCCCCCCCAGGCATGCGCTCGCTCTGTCACGCTCAACAACTTTGAAATGATTGAAAACTGATGCCGAGTTAGCCACATTTCAGCTTGACAGGCAGTTAACCCCTGCTTGAATTATGTTTGATTTTATAAACACAAAGCTAAGATGATGGTTTCAGTTACACTCTATTAATCTCATGTTACTGTGACGTTACAATCGAGTTAATGTTAGCTTGTTTTCAACACTAAGGCTACTGGTTAATGTTATTTTATTTATTGAAAATATATTTTTTAAAAGCCCAGGCACTTATGAGTTTGGTGTTTGTCCTGACATTTGTGTGCGTGTGCGCTCTCACAGCTTAATGTTCTCATAAGTGGCTGCCTGCTTATGTAGCACTATTCAGGACAGTTTCTGTTATAAAACACACATCTAAACACTCAAATAAGTGTGTGCTCGTTCGGTACAGTATTACACCTTTGTTCGTTGTAACTGAGGATTTGTTTCAGTTTATACAGGCAGGAATGCATGTTGTTTTGCACTGTTTTTGCTTCAGGAATAATAAAGGAAAATTTAAATTTGAATATTGAAGTGAATGTTGAAGCCGGTGTTGTGAATTGAATTGACTCATGAGACCCTATACGACCGCATCATCACTCCTATAAATTACGTGTACCGTATTTTAATTGGCATGGATGTGAGTCAAAATAACATCCAGTTGTACCTCAGAGAAAGTATATTATTGCCACTGAGTCATGATTTCTGCTATTTTTTCTGTGTGTGTGGATGTCATCAAATGCAAGTCAGCTATGTTGTGTGTGTGCCGGGTAATTTATGATATTAATACTTTTAATGTCCTATGAAAACATAAAAGTTTGAATGTTTTACAATTATAAAATTATAAAGCGTTTATAATTACAGTTATAAAACATTAACAAAAGCCCTAATCAGTTGTTTCTAACTAGACATTTGAATTTTTGTTATAAATCTGGTGATATCTGTGATATCACAGAAACGTGTACTTTGAGAGCACTCTAATCTTGATCACAACATGGAGTTCATGCCCTCATGGGATTTGTGTACCCTGCTATAGGCAGTCAATAAAGTGTTCAGAAAATGTTTTGTTTAGTTAAGTTGAATTAAAATGTTGATGCTGGTAAAATGAATGTGCTGGTAAATTGTACACTAAACGACCCTGTTATTTGCCAGTGGATGGTCCGTTTAAACCTCGATAATGGTAGTTCCACAAATAATCACAGCATGAAGTGGCACATGCCTCAGAGGCTTACCGAATGCCAGGGCATCAAGTCAAATGCCCCCGCGCATCACCAATTTGCTAAAAGCTTGTTTGTCAAATATATCCCATCATCCTCCAGAGAAAATGTGAAACTGGCGTTTAGAATGAGTCATTAGACCTGGTTTCTAAAAAGCATTGCTCTAGCTCTGTCATATCCCCAGGAACAGCAGGGTTCAGGATCCAAACATCAGACAAACCTTTCATGTGTCTGGCATTTAATCTTGGTGAATGGCAATCACCACCTAAAATAGAGCTCCTGCTCATGCTGGGCTTGTGATGTTGCCAGTCGAGCTCAAAGATCATATTCATTCGTGGCAAACCTTATCCTGAGCATGTGATCCAGGCCTCTTGGGATATGTTTTGTTCTTTTGAGATAGATTTTAAAAATAAATAAATAAATAAATAAAACCTTGTATGACTTTTCCCCCCTTATTTTCCAGGTGCTGGTGAATCAGGGAAGAGCACGATAGTTAAGCAGATGAAGTGAGTCTTTTTTTTTTTTTTTTTTTTTTTTTGGATATCTATAAATTTGGCTTGTGTGATGTACGGATTTAATCATTTCTGCACAATATTCCACTGCCCCACAATTTAGTGGGGTTTAATCCAATTATATGACCAGAATGGCCAATGTTTACACATTTAGCATAGCAGCTCCACAATTTAGCACTGAAGTACTCCGTTGAGCTTGGTTTTTATAGTTGGCACTGCCATCAAGCACTTCTCGTCTTCGTCTTTATTCATCATTATTCATCTTCTGCCGCATCCCCCTGCGACTCCTGTTCAGTTCACATCGGGGACACACCCTGGGCGGGTCGCCAGTCTACCACAGGGCGACACACAGAGACAGACAACCATTCACACTCCCATTCCCACCTATGGGCAATTTAGAGCAGCCAATTTGCCTAATCCCCTCTGTGCATGTCTTTGGACTGTGGGAGGAAACTCAAGCGAACACGGGGAGAAAGGCACCTGTGCCAAACCCGGGGCTCAAACCCAGGACCTTCTTGCTGTGAGGCGACAGTGCTAACCACTCATCCACTGTGCCGCCCCTAAGCACTTCTCGACTTTCCAAAATTTATTTCTAACCTAAATGCTCTCCCCTACTGTCTTTTTAAACCTGAAATGGTAGAAATACTTGTTTTCTTGCTTTTTAAATTGATTCTTAATCAGGACTATTGTTTCTTGATGTTTACGTCATTTGCTGCAGTTTTTAAGATGGTAAATCACAAGTAGGGAAAACCAATATCGCGCAAGCCTACTATGAATAATTACAGATTCTGTCTGGTCCTTTTACCAAAATTCTGTTCTGTTATAGACAAAGTTAAATTTGATTAAAGTTGATTAGAGTGGAACAATACTAAGAATTTGGTTTTCAACATGAAACTTGACCTTTTTGTTTTGGCTACTTTAATGATAATTTTTGGCTTCAGTGTGGGTTCTGGTCAATTTGACCACCACAATAAAGTTTTAGTTAGTGTAAATCTAGCACTACAGAGTTAGTTTAGTCCCTGTTCTCGCTGTCTTTTCCACCATCTCATATGCACTCCGTCTTCTGTCTGTTTGCAGAAATATTCATTGCACTGAAATAATTAGAATATATTTGGTATTTTAAAAGAAACGTTACAGTTGCACAGTTACATAAGGACAAAATATGGTGTTAAATCCTCGTGTAAACATTATGTAAATGGTTTTCTGTCAGGATCATCCATGAAGATGGCTACTCGGAAGAGGAGTGCAAGCAGTACAAGGTGGTGGTGTACAGCAACACGATCCAGTCAATCATTGCCATCATCAGAGCCATGGGCCGTTTAAAGATTGACTTCGGAGACCCAGCAAGAGCTGTGGGTCTCTTCTATTCACTGAAAAATTGTTCACACAGCGTGTATTGCTTTTTGACAATGTGGTTGGTTTCCAGGACGACGCGCGGCAGCTCTTTGTGCTGGCTGGGTCAGCGGAGGAAGGGGTTATGACCCCTGAGTTGGCCGGAGTCATCCGCAGGCTGTGGAGGGACGGCGGAGTCCAGAGCTGCTTTGCCAGGTCCCGGGAGTATCAACTCAACGACTCGGCCTCCTAGTAAGAGCACACGCTTACAGACAGGAAAAGCAGAAGCGTTGCTATGATGTTGCTATGATGTGCTATGATCAGTTATATGAATGTGTTTCTTCCTTATCCCAATATGCTTCAGAGCAGGGTATTCAAATAAAATATGTGCCAGTCTAGCGACATTACATTGCTAACATGACTGAATTGAGAGAGCTGACTTCTAATGCGTAACCATGAGCGAGTTGTTTGTGGCTATTAATAAGACGCATCTCTTTGAAGTGGTTATGTTTTGTTTCACAGTGGAGCTTCATGTCACCACTTTTGACTAAGGCCACATGATCTGACCATCTGTTTTGCACCTGAAGCGAGGAATAAACGTATATTTCTCTGTCCAGTCATCTTTAAACATGGTTTTCATTCTCAAAGTTTTTTTTTGTTTTGTTTTTTTTTTAAATAATGCCATTACTTCACTAGTTCGACCAGGGAGGATAAAGAAAATATCAAATCTGTGAACGTCTGTGTAAACTCTGCATTTTGTCTGTGAGCTGACTTTACACACAGTTACGTGATTGGCCCCAACACAGGATCTGCAACAGAAACTCCAGTGATTTATTTATTTTATATTTTTTCCAGGATTTACCTTGATATACCTTCTTTCTCACTCATCACTTATGAAATTGGCAGATAATAATTCGTCGCCAGTGGCAGCCCATGCTAAGATTTGAGGTGAGATTATTTAGAACAGCAGGTGAAGCACTGAAACGAGCTACAAACTAGGCTTGAGATGATTAATGATTATCAGTGATATCGGGAATCGGCTATAGACTCCAAATATCTCAATGGCTGTCAAGGCAGAACATTTAAGTCACATCTGTTGGAACACGTGGTTTCTGCATGTTTAGGATGCCTAAAAGTAAAGTGTGTTGTGTCTTGTAAAATTTGTTTCTTTTTCAGCTGTTTTAGATCCTCTATGAACCTCAATATCCTGCCAGGTGACTTTGGAGCAGAGTGAAGAAACATCTTTCTTAGTTGCAGCTAATGGCGCTATGTTTATTTCCAGTCCTAATTTAAGCGTTGCAGCATTCCTGAAATGGAAAAAAGGCTTAATGCTAGCGATTGCCACTCATAAGCCTTTTCCTGTGGTTTTTTTTAATTAATTAATTAATTTATTTATTTATTTTTTTACTACTATGTAACATCGTTATAACACGTCTGACCACACCCCCTCCTTTCCCCCTCAGAGCCACAGGCGATACGATTGGCAATTACTGATAGATAGGAGGCACAATAGAATGATGGTGTTTTACCCAAGGTCATGCAAGCCTACTACAAACTATACCTTAATTAGGCCCACAGTACAAGAGAGGATAAAACAGGACGTCTCAAGACATCAATATACAGGCAGCATCCTGAAGAGTATTCAGGTGTTATTAAGATGTGGGGAGATGTAATTAAGTATTGGGAAGAAAAAGTGCTTTTTTTCTGCACCGACTATTTTGATGTGTGTCACAGTCACCTATTTTCAGATATCAGATTAAACCTAAGCCTTATGAGTTTTTCCCTCCTCTCTTAAGTATCCTTTCTTCTATCTCACACTCATATGAACCCAGAAAACATTTGGCCTTAGGTCAGCATTAGCTAGCATCATCATTTTGGTGTGTTGTGTTAATGGTGGACCTGGTTTAGTTAATGAGTAGCTGTCTGTAAAAATGGAAAAGTTGAAATGTGGTTTTATTTGAAATAAAATCCCTCTTATGGCTTTCTAACTCGAAGAAGGAAAAAGTTTGTCAGTTTGCATGAGTTGATGACACTTTTGTGGTTTTGATTGACCACATTAGAGGTGATCACTTGCAAGTGAAAGGAAGTTTCACTGCTTGGGATCTGGAATGAGAATTGGGAAGTTGGACTTGTTTACTTGTCGAGACACGGCCCTGGAGTGAGGATTTCTTCGAGTTGCCCGGGACAAGCTCTGTCTTGCTCCTCTGATTGCTGAGTGAATGAATGTTTCAGCTCAGGAGATGCCAGCTAATTGCTCTGCGCTTTCCGAGCTGCATTCCAGGGCCTGTTCTCTTTTGCTATTCAGTCTGCTAGCGTGACTCATCCTGGTTTGTTCTTCTGGTTTGAAAATTCCAGTAGTTTCCAGTGATAATAATTCGAGGAGATCAAGTCTAACCACCAGCTACTTTTCTATATTTCTTTATATTCCCAAGCCAAGTTCCTGTCAGAATCAAGATTGAAAGTACATTGTAAAAGCAGGAGCTGTTCTACACAGCACATTCTTTACTCTGGCATCGTATCAGCGGTGCTTTGGTCTGTGGTGAGTGGTGAAATGAGGCGGTTTTGCACTCGCGTCATCGCCCAATGACAAGCAGCCACCTTTCTCCTTTCTGCTTTGCACATCAGCTCGGGGATATTTGGTCTTGATTCTATTTTTGTCCAAATTTTCACCCTTTTGTCAGTATTTTTGTCTTTATTTCATGTACATTTTTCTCCGTTTTTATGTGTTGTCTTGGGTACAGTGTAAATCATTTGTATCATGGGAAACTTCAGGGTCTATTTTCATACAAAGTCTTTATAGACTGCAGCCATTTTGATAGCAGTTCACTGAACGGAAGTATGCTGAGCAAGCACTTTGGCATTTCTGACTGGAGGGTTTTGTGTTTTCATGATTATTTTTGTCCCATCATATGTTGTATTTATTTTTATGATTTATTCACTTTTGGCAGATATACGGATAATTTAGTAACATCCATATAGTTGTGAATAATGGAAGCTCTTTGATACTAGGACTTTAGTGACGTCAAGTATTATTTACAAAACTATTGTTTATGAAAAGTGATCAATGGGGACTTTTATATTTTATACAGAAATGAGATACATTTCGCATTTTGTTGACTTTTTTTTTCCTGGTTTCTGATAAACTCATGCTTAGATAATAACAAGCCAGAGACGGTGTTATGGGTTTAGTGTTGCTTGGGGCCAAGTTGGTGTAAAGTGAGTGAATTTTGCAAACATTAATGCAATACAAGAGAAGGAAACACTTCATAACTATTCCTCTTCACAAGTCGCATTTAAAGTGATTAATCCGTTATTTGTCAGTTTTTTTTCCTAATAAATATTCACCTATTCCAAATATCTGACTATTTTGTGGCCCTACGAACCTCGTTATTCTCCCCCGTTCCAATCCCAGACTACCATCTGCACTGTTTAAAGTGACAAATGAATGTTTTTACTCAATTTAGCAATAACAGCTTTATCTCTTCATTCCATTTTAACCACGTCCTCGGAGTAGAGGGTTTCATTCAGTTAAATACAAACACAGGATCTCTCCGAGGCTGTGAGTTTGTGTGCGGGGGTGACACGTCTGAGATTTGGAAACTGAAATAGATGAAGTGATTTATTTGGGTTTGTAGCTGAGCCTGATTTGTTATACCCGATGGCCTTTCTCTCTACTTTTCATATCTGTATAAAATGCGTTTCTCGGAATCTTTCAAATTATGTTTAGTAGTGGTTGACTGAGGGAATATGTGTAAGTAAGATTGTGCAATCCTTCTGGGTGCCTTTTGGAACCAGGTCACTACTAGGTGACTTGTTATTGTGATGGTTGTTGGAGTATTTTTTGTTGTTGTTGTTGTTGTTGCTGCTTGATACTTGTGCAAGAGCGCCTATAGGCCATAGCTTGTGCATTGGAATTCCTCTGGTGCCAATCTTCAACGCATGAAATGAAATACCTTCTAGCTTTTGGCTTGTGTGTGGTAGTTTCTCCATGGGAATCCGTGTTATTATTTGGCACTGTTCTAAAGTGGTCTCAAAGTTGCTTGGCCCGGTGTTGTGTGCCTACGCACTAGTTGCATGCCTGTATGTGTACTGGTGAATTGATGATGTAGATTCAGAAATGGTGGCACTGTGGCCATGCTGAGACTGTGTGCTGGAACAGTTTTAATGCACTGTGTGGTTTTTCTTTTTGTTTTTTGAATTGTAAAATAACCTCGAGCATGAGAAAGGCACTGTATGAGAGCATTCATAATCACAGGTGGAGACATCACTAAACCAGACACTTGGAAGTAGCAGATTTTTTATTCATAGGTACCCACTAGGCAAGAAGGTAAAACAACCAACAAAAGACAAACAAACTCTAGTTCCTATTGAAAACCAAGAGCTTTGAGTTTGGCATGTATGTTACATGGTTGTCCATTTCCATGATGTGGCGCACCTCGATGTTCACATGAACTACTTCTTGATTCTGACTCCCACCACCTGCTGCACTACACACACTGTCAACTCTACTGCTTATTGCCTTACAGTTATGAATCCAGGAGAAAATAAAGATGTTAGCCAGGCTCAAGTATTAACTTCTACACGTGATGCAACAAGAGAAGACCACGGCTCGTAGACGAGATATACTTCAAAGACTGCTGACGTTTTGTCAAGGGTCCAAATGCAGTGTGCTGCATTAAAAATGCTGTGATTAATCTCTCATCATCCTAAACTCTTTTCATTAAACTGTATTAATTCACTAGCTAACTTTCCCATTTCCATTGCATTATGTATTTTTTTTAACCTTTTCTGTTTAAAGACAACCTAAACATTGGCCTTTCTACATGGGGTGGAGGAAAGATTATGAATGATTATGATTTATCTACATGCTGCTGCTGCTGCTGATATAATTGCAGTAACGTGTAGTTGGAAGTCTTAATTTAATGCTTAATTTGAATGCCTTTCTTTGCTATATAATGTGTGTTTTGAATAAACCTGCTTGATGTGTCTGTCTTAGTTATCTGAATGATCTGGAGCGGATATCCCAACAAAGCTACATGCCCACACAGCAAGATGTGCTGAGGACTCGAGTCAAGACCACAGGCATTGTGGAAACTCACTTTACCTTTAAAGAGCTCTACTTCAAGTTAGTAAACCTTTCCGACCCATTTTCATTGCTCTTCACCCGTCATTCACTCGTCAACCCATTGCGACTTGTGCCTCATGTTGACTGATATCCGTGCGTGTGTTTGTGTTCAGGATGTTTGATGTGGGTGGTCAGCGCTCCGAGAGGAAGAAATGGATTCACTGCTTCGAGGGTGTCACAGCTATTATCTTCTGCGTAGCGCTGAGCGATTACGACTTAGTGCTGGCTGAGGATGAGGAGATGGTGCGCCTGTATCCATTTGTCCTTTATACTTTATTACACACATGATCTAAGCTCATTTCTTCACTTATCTGACAGTTTGAGACATGTAGACTATGCAAAGACATTTAGTTATCTAAGGTACTCTAATTATAACTTCTCATGTCATTTTAAGTTTAAAAAGGGTCTGCCTCATCTGAGTCGATCGATCCCTTAAGTACAGTTTAAAATTGATGTGGGAATTAAATACTTGCTCAGTCTTGCACGCATGAACTACTCTATGTTAATCGTCTCCCTTTGTGGATGTTTTTACATCATCAGATTCTGTTGCTTCCACAAGTAATTGGTCTCTTGGAGATAGTTTTTTCCATAAAATTCTACCCTGTTATTCATTTGGTAGCAAGACACCAGTCAACCCTTGCAACGGCAAATAGTGCAATCGTGAATTGTGCAAGAAATTCATGCAGGAGTTCTTGTCTTGAGTTTTGTAACATCCTGCGTTTGTGTCCACAGAACCGCATGCATGAGAGCATGAAGCTGTTTGACAGCATCTGCAACAACAAATGGTTCACAGACACCTCCATCATCCTCTTTCTCAATAAGAAGGACCTGTTTGAGGAGAAGATCAAGAAGAGTCCTCTCACGATCTGTTACCCTGAATACTCTGGTGAGAACAGACATCTAAAACATTTTAAGCTTGTGGGCAGCCATTAAAAACCACTTTATGCATCATTATACCAGTGACCCAAAGCTGCTGTTGTAGCCGTTGTAAATAATAATGGCGAGCTTCACACAAAGGAACAAAACATGACTAGTTGTGCTATTGTCGGAAAATAGTCAATGGCAGTTGATTGTTTTGCAATAAGAGTACATGCTGCAGTTTTTGTTCTCCAGCAATTTGTTTATTAAAGCAAAATGTATTTATTTCCCATTTCTAAGTATATTTAATTTCCATGAAACGGTATAGTTCTGGTTCTCCCATGCCATCACTGTAGCAGCTATAGATAGTTGTTCTCTCACCAGGCTGCTACATTCGGTCTTGAAAGTAAAAACAAAAAAATATGCAGCTTGCCATGTCACAAAATAACCAGAAAGCACAAAGTGCTCGGTCCTGAAGATTTTTCCGTGATGGAAACGCCAAGACTCCGCCCATGAATTTTAAATAAACGTCTGCGTTCAGAAAACATTTCAACATGAACAATTATAACATTTAACAATTATAATATTTAACAACTTTTCATTGTTAAAGAGCAAAGAATTTTTAAGCCGGTTATTATTATTAGGCTTATATTATGTCGTTTAACTTCCACACAGGTCTTTTGTGAATGAGCTGTTCTTTTGGGAATGATAACACATTGAAGGAGTGCGTGTAACGAAATGGCATTTAATTACCAGCCAGCACTAATGTCAGAGCTGGTGCTGTAGTGGGGGAAAAAAACCACAAAACCTTCTGGCCAATCAGAATCAAAAATTGCTGTGGTGTGGTATAGACCTCTAGAGAAGATTATGTAAAAAAAGGAACCAATGCGAAAGCAGAAGGTCTAGCTGAGAAAGATTTCCTATTACATGCACTATGTACTTTTGTGATACCATATGTCATCATGTTTTTAATCCATTACATTTTTGAAAGTGTCTAGGCTCAATCTAATGTTTATTCCTAAGCGTTTCCCCCCCTCAGACAGTTATTTCATATTTGGTTAATAGTAACTTTTAGTGGACCCTGTGCATTATATGCCCCTACTAGTGGGACTGCATACTAGGAAGTGTTGCAGATCAATGTTTCATAAAGTAAGCTGCATTCCAAGTAATCATTTCTGAAACCAGTGGCTGTCCCTCAGGCATTCCTATGAGGATTCTCATCCTTTTTGCTTTACTATAAATGAACCGTTTTAAAGATACTGCTTTCCTGCCAGGACAGAGGGAATGAAGATTCATTGCTTGCTGGATATAATGACACAGAGAGTGACTATCCAAGCTCACGTTTCAAACACGGATGCCATTAAATTTTACTGGTGCTTGCACTGCACTGTGGAAAATAGTTGTATCTGCTGGTCATCATCCTTCATCCTCAAATGGAAGTGTGTAAGGGCGACGGTTTATCCTTTTCACTTTGTCTTTGTAAACGTAAAGATTTGTTGTAGTTTATATGTCTCTCGAGAGCATTTTTTTAAATGCCCTGTCAAGTCGGTAAAGAGTGACAAAACATGGATAGCAGACCAGACTTGACTAAGAAAAACATTTGTGTGTGCAAATGTTTTAAAATGCATTTGATTCATATAATTGCTTCAAATGGTGCACGAGCAGTTTAGGTCATCAGTGGAGTTGTGGTGTGTTTGCATCATAACAAGGTTTGCATTTCCTGGAGGAAGCCCTAGTGCTTGCGAAGCAAAATATTAAAAATTCAAGATAAATAGATAGTGACTGAGAGAGAGGGGCAGTGAAAGAGAAAGTGAGTGAAAGAGACAGAAGTTGTACAATATAGTAGAGTTTAGACACACTATTAGACACTTAAGAAATTAAGAAAGAGTTGAGAGAGAGAGGAATATGAAAAAGAAATGGATGGGAAAGTTAGAAACGAACATAGAAAGAAATGGAAAAATGGGTTCTAATAGAGGGATGAAAAAGAAAGAAAGAAATAGGAGCAGGAAAAAAATGATGCTGTATATATGTGAAGCATGCCAACCTTATAGCATTCACCAACTTTGTGGAGGTTATGGCTTTGCTCTCTAGGAGCGGTTAGTGAACTAAAACCAATGGGAGGAAAAGCGAGGGCGGAGAAAAAAGCAGGAGTGCTGAAGGTATGAAAAGAGGTAGAGTGCTTAGTAGTAGTACCCAGAACATGTCTATTTTGGTGGTATTATTATTTCAGACTTGACTGTATGGGTGCACTTTGGAAAAAAAAATTCCCTTTCAGAGTCTGTGAGGAAAATGGATGAATAGAGGAACAAGAAAGCAGAATGCAAGCGAAATATCAGCATGAAAAGTCAGTCATCGTGCTATTTAGAAACGTTTCTGTGTTCAGCGGTTCTTGAGTTTTAGTTCCTGGCACAATGATGATAAGAATAAGAAGCAACAGGCTAGGGATAACAATATAGTGCTTTTCTTTGCAAGCACTATAATTAGAGACCTGCTGAGGGAAGGAAAGCGAAAACAAACTAAGATATAAATCTAGCTTTATTCTACTTGATTCACAAGCATGACATTTCTTTGCACCGCTTCTTTTTTCAAATTAGAGTCGCTGCTCCTACTCCACATCATCACTCACTGTACCCATTTGCCTCATGATGCATTGTCTCTCTCACCGTAAGCCTGACTGGGTGTCTCTGTTCAGGTTCTAACACGTACGAAGAGGCTGCAGCTTACATCCAGTGCCAGTTCGAGGATTTAAACAGGCGAAAGGACACCAAGGAGATATACACCCACTTTACCTGTGCCACCGACACCAAGAACGTGCAGTTTGTCTTTGATGCCGTCACTGACGTCATCATCAAGAACAACCTGATCGAGTGTGGACTCTACTGAAGCAGCATGTTTGTTTGCCAAGGTAGGCTCAACAGTTAACTTCACAGGGTACGTTTACCCCTAATATGAGTAAATAATTATGAATAGCATGTTCCATAAGCAAAAAAATTATAAATAAATAAATAAAAGTGTTAGGATGTAAAAATGTGTGAAAAATTAAAATACCTTTATAAAAGTTAAAAACACACTCTCTCTCTCACCTAAATAAGAATACATACCACTCTCTCTCTCTCTCTCTCTCTCTCTCTCTCTCTCTCTCTCTCCTAAATAAGAATAAAAACCACTCCCTCTTACCAAAATAAGAGTAAAATGCTCTCTGTGACCTAAATAGAATAAAAACCACTCTCACCTTAAGAGTAAAAAAAATGCTCGCTCTCATCAAAATAAGACTAAAAACCACTCTCACCCACGTAAATGTAAAAAACACTCTCTCGCACCTGAACTATAAAATGTACAAAATTGCTTGCTCCTGCCATGTTTTTTTTTTTTCTTTTTTCTTTTTTAATGCACACATCTAGCTCAAGATTGTTCTTGCACTACTTCCAGCATTAAACAAGGCTGCCCTACATGATGAACTGTTGCGCTGTTAAAGTGCAGGTAGATTTTACTCCATTAGCTTTAGTGCAGTACATGAAGTATCATCTGAGAATCAGTTGCGCACTGCCTAAAGTTTCAGCATAGCGCTCAGAGCCCTGTAGGGACTTTACATTTCTACAGGGATAAAGAGCTCTTCATCACAGAATTTAAATGACTGTCTCTCCTGTCCTCATTTCTGTCAATCAATGTAGTGGGACTAACGAACAGTTCCTCATGGGATGGATCTCATTGTCGCTGCCTGTAGTGGATTCCAGTGGGGGGAAAAAATGACAAGACACACAGTGCTGCTACCACACTGCACATACGCCGTAGTTCTTACTGTGCATTTTGGAGAAACTCTTTAACCTTCTTTATTGACGCTCTTATCATCTGTCTTTCTTTACTTCTCAGACACATTCGAGAGAAGTCAAGATGGATGCATGTTTTCTTTCCGTGTTGACATTACAGTTTGCCGAAGGCGCCGTTTGACTGATTGGTAATTCTTTTGGCTGTTACAGTACATAAAGTAGTTCTATGCACACACCAGAATCCTAAAAGGTTGAGATGCATCATGCAACAGGAGAATTTATGACCATCGTCGCTAAATAACTGTGATTTCTTCGGCAAGCAGCATTTTTTTAATTTTTTCCCCAAAGTTTCTCTCATTAGATTTGTAGGCGAGTTATTGATCTTCACATCCTTTTGAGTTGTTTAGCTTTTATTTTGAGGACCACAGTTCAGTGGAAACAAGAAAAATAAAGGGGTTCACATAAGTAGAGCATTTTGAGTCGACACACCTGTAGCTGATTAGTTTCCAAGGCAGAAGTATGACCTAGATTGTAGTTGCGTTATAACCAAAAAATAAAATAAAAATAAATAAATAAGTACGGTAGTAGCGAAATACTTCAGCTTATTTCTTCTATCCTTCTCTCTTTCTTTTTTTAACGAGGACCACTACATAAAAGATTTTTTTTTTTAATTTGTTGTTCATTACACTTGTGTATGAATTGTTATAGATGAATAAACTGATGACTGCATGCTAATGGAACTAATGAGTGGGTCAAGAACACTTTTGTAATAAATGTTGTAGAAATTGTGACTTTTCTGCATGGAGGTTGAATTTACATTCACTGCTTGATATTTTGAAGGTTTCGTTGTCGGGACTAAATTAAAAAAAAAAAAAGTAGATGGGCTTTAATCATTATGGCGGGTGTACTTAAAGTATGTAAATATACATGTTTATTTTTACATAAATCTCTAACTTTTTTTTTTTTTTAATTAAATGCTCATTTTCAAATATAACCTTAGAGTGTCTGAAAACTGCAGTGGTGAGCTGTGCTTTTAACAGTGACAGACAAACAAAAACCCTTGTTTGTCAGGTTGATCTGCTATAGGTTACACATTTTCTACTCTTTTATTTGCATATTAAGAACATTTGGAAATGTTGAACTTTTGAAGTAGTTTTAACTGTTAACCTACACCTAAAGTCTATAATTTTTCATGTAGCCCAGACTGTAAAATGTATAATTCTTGATAAGATCCTATTAAGGGCTGTTGGATGTACTATGTTAATCCTGTGGATTTCTGTTTTATAAAACAACCCGATATCATCATGGACTGATTTGTAATTTGTACTGGTTTAATTGTCTAACATGTTTCCTCATGTTACCCAGTTAAGCTGGACTTTTGAATTGCTACAACACAGTGTTATGCAGTGTATAAAAGTATTATTATCCCTATCCAGCAATATGACTCTTTTTTACAGATCACTCTATGCCTCTCTTCCTTGTATAACACATGTTTCCTGCTGGAAAACAGTTTTTTCTTAATCCTTTTTGTCATCTGTTTTCTGTACTGGGTCACTAATATCTATTAAAGCACACCCAAAGTCAATCATGAACCTGTTTCAAGATTTGTGTACTTGTTTGACCAAACCAGAAATGTACAGACAGTACCAGTCAAAAGTTTGGACACACCTTCTAATTCAAAATTTTCTTTCTTTCTTTCACTTAAGACGCTTCAGGTCTTAAATAATGATGGCCTGTCATTTCTCTTTGTTTAGTTGAACAGTTCTTGAAATAATATCGGTTACTACAGTTGTGGATTAGGGCTATTTACTGCATGCCGACAGTGCCTCAACACAACGCAAGTGATGGTCTTAAACATGTCAAGAAGGCAAGAAATTCCACTAAAATTTACCTTTGACACACCTGTTAATTGAAAAGCATTCCAGGTGACCCCCTCATGAAGCTGGTTAAGATAATGCCAATAGGGTGCAAAGCTGTCATCAAGGTAAACGTCACGTGGAAGAATCTAAAATATGAAACATTTTGTTTTAACCACATAATAATATGTTTCTTACTTTTAATATCTTCAGTATTGTTCTACAATGTAGAAACGTGTTAAAATAAGGGAAAACCTATGAACGAGTAGGAGAATCTAAACTTTTGACTGGTATTGCATATGTAATTGACCTACATTGTGGAGGACACTCAAATGGAGAGCGATACGCCTGGTCTATGGGACTGCTGTAAACGATGGAAGTACTTACTGTACATGAAATTTCTTGACCCCCTTAATTGTGGGAAAATCTCTTGCATCTTGATGAAATACAAAAAAATGAATATACTAATATTAAAGGTTACATAGAATACGTAGTAATTGACTTTTTCATATCCATGCTGATAAAAAAATAAGTTTGCAAAATATTCCAATAAATTCCAAATGTTAAGGTTGTAATATTTTGTGTACAATGCACTCTTCTCTCTCTACCTTGGGAGATTTATTTTCCTGGTTAGTTCATTAAAGACAGTCATTTAGTAACCTTTATTCTGAGTTTATTAAGATGACACCAAAAGCCAGTGGAATTGATGCACATGTTTATTTCATGGTCCTACATTTTTTAGCCCAGAACATCTTCACAAAATATCCAGATTCCAAACCACAGACCACTAGATCATCTCGGGATTAATTTTCATAATCAGACACTTGGTTATTTCTTTAAACATATGAATACTGAAGCTTCTCTGAAATAGAAATTTACTTGCCTACTCTTATTTACAAATTAACCCCATACTATATTTTAAACTAGAGGGAACAAGGGGTGCATGTGTTGTAAAGCATGCTGATCCTGTTGAAAACAAACTTTTGCGAAAGTCCTCAACACTGAACATCAAAAAAAAAATTTATTACATTAATTTCTAAGTGTCATGGGTGTCTAACATATGTGCCTTTGTTTATTCATTTTATATCAAACAGAAAAACATCTATTCTCAGTCTGTACCAGCAGCCTCAACCTGAAAACAACATACTTTCTTTTTCAAATTCAGGTAGTTATAAAAGTATGAACTTGACCAAATGATGTTTAGCTCTGCACTGGAAAGATTGGAGTCTTCAGTGTTTGGATGGAGCCTTCAATGTCCAGTATGTTGAGTATTTTTGAAGGGCATCTGACCATTCTTTACATCTTGCAGTAGTGATTACTATCATGCCATCTGCGAGTCTTCAGAATCAGTTATGAGGGATAGGGCAAAGGTTCTGGACAGAACAAAAGTTTATAATGTTGTACAGTGGTGCTTGAAAGTTTGTGATCCCTTTGTGAATATTCCATCTTTCTGCATGAATATGACTTAATTATTGTCAGATTTTGAAATTTGATTTATCTTTTTTATTATTGAGGGAAATGCTCCAATATTGCATATCTGTGAGTGGCAAAAATGCGTGTATCTCTAGGGTTAAGAGTTAATTTGAAGGTGAAATTAGAGTAAGGAGTTTTCAGTCAATGGGATGACCATCAGGTGTTGAGTGGGAGTCCTGTTTTTTTATCGGACAGACCTATCAAAGTCTGACCTTTGCTACACGTTTGTGGAAGTACATCATGGCACGAGCAAAGGACATTTCTGAGGACCTCAGAAAAAGAGCTATTGATGCTCATCAGATCACAAAAGTTTACAAAACCATCTCTAAAGGGTTTTTGACTCCACCAATCCACAGATTGTACACAAATGGAGGAAATTTAAGACCATTGGTACCCTCTCCAGGAGAGGTCAACCAACAAAGATCAATCTAAGAGCAAGGTGTGCAATAGTTCACAAGGCCTCAGAGGGACCCAGGGTAATATCTAAGCAACTAAAGGCCTTTGATGTTGGTTCACGTTAATGTTCGTGAGTCTACCATCAGGAGAACAAGGAATAACAATGGTGTACATGCCAGGTTTGCAAAGGAGAAAACCACTGCTCTCCAAAAAGAACATTGCTGCTTGTCTGCACTTTGTTGAAGATCATGTGGACAAACCAGAAGGCTATTGGAATAACGTTTTGTGGATGGATGAGATTAAAATAGAAAATTGGTTTAAATGAGAAACATGGAGAATTTGGGTCTGTTTTGCTGCATCTGGACCAGAACAGCTTGCCATCGTTGAAGCAACAATGAATTCTGAATAATGTCAGCAAATTCTACAAGAAAATATCAGGACATCTGTCCATTCAGGGAATCTCAAGAGAAAGTGGGGCATGCAGAAAAATAATGATCCTAAGCACACAAGATGTTCTACCAAAGAATGACTTTAAAAAAAGACTAAAGTCAATGTTTTGGTCCAGCCAAGACAAAATCCTGACCTTAATCCAATAGAAATGTTGTGCGAGCAATTCATGTGAGGAAACCCACCAGCATTCCAGAGTTGAAGCTGTTCTGTACAAAGGAGTGGGCTAAAATTCCTCCCAAGCTGATGTGCAGGACTGATCAACAGTACCGGGAAACCTTTAGTTTCACTTATTACTGCACGTGGGGTCACATCAGATACAGAAAGCAAAGCTTGACAAACTCTTGCCACTCACGAGTATGTAACATTGGGTCATTTCCCTCAATAAATAAACGGACACAGTTCAGTTGCTGTTAGAAGTTTACATGAAGTCATCGTGGACCTGAATGTCATGGCAATATTGGGCTTTCAGTAGTTTCTTTGGACTGTTCTTTTTCTGGAAAAGAATGACTGTACAACATAGATCTTTAACTGATTTTTCTTTTTAAAATCAAGAATTTGTTGCACAAGTTTAAATTTAATTTGAGTTTTCTAAAATCAACACTGACAATTATTTATACAGGGTGAAAAATGTATATACTTATTTAGGTTTCTTCATTAGTGGTGCTGAAAGTTCCAAAAGGTCTTAACTTGCCAGGGCCAACTTCCTGTTATTGATCCTGATCAACTACAGCCAGTAACTTCTCTGTGTGCGAGAAAAAAGGTACAATTTATTGGGAAGTATAAGAACTTTGCCAGTGTCGGGAAAAGTACCCAAACTGTCACCCTCAGGTGTGAGGAAATTAGTTTGGATGGTCAGAAGCAACCCAGGAATCGTCAAGGCCTGCCAGGAATTAGCTGTTGTAACCCTGTCTACTGTCTAGTGAGTTTTTAACCACCAGTGACTGAGAGACTGCCATCCAAGAAAGGAGCATTTGCTCCAAAGTCAACACCCTCAAACTCGACTAAAGTTTGCTAAGTTTTGACTAAACCTTACCACATGGACAAGGAAAAACCTTTCTCGAGGAAAGTGTTATTTATCAGTTGAGACAAAGACTGAGTTTTTTGGTCACAATGACCAGAGGTACAGAGGAACACTTTATCAATTGTTTAGCATGATGGTGGTAGCATCATGCTCTGGGGTTGTTTTACTGCTCATCATTGAAGAAAATGGATGGAATCATGAAGAACCTCAGAGATCTTAAGCATAACTTCAAGCCATTAGCTAGACAGTTGACAGTCCTGACCTCAACCCTATTGATAATATGTGGACTGCACTTACAAGTTGGGTCTGTGCCGGGAAGCACACAGATTTAATTGATCTCTCCTAATTCTGTCGAATATCCAACCAGAATTCTGCCTGAAGTTTGTTAATGGCTACCAAAAGCATCTGGTTCAAGTGAAACTTGCCAAAGAACATTTGACCAAATATTAGGTGTGCCATATGTGTATTTTTGACCCTGTATACATAATTTCGACCCTTTTGTTCATTTTAGAAAACCCCAAATATATTGAAACTTGTGCAACAATGACTGACTTTTTTTTTCTATTAAGCATGCATGTTGTACAATTATTCTTCCCCAGATTAAAGAACAGTTCCAAGAAGTCACTGAAAGCCCAATATTGCCAGGACGTTAATGTCCATGCTAACTCTACGTAAATTTCTGAAACTATAACTTCTGTATAATATTTTTGATTCATTTGTTTAAGTGGGTTCTCTTTGTCTGCTTTTTGCACTGATCTAATGATGTCAAATAAAGAAAATTCTACTTTAAGAAACTTTAAGCACCACTGTATATTTTCAGTCAGAAATCGTTTTCATGTCTTTATACCACAGTGTTGTAGAATGCGTGCTTCTAATTAGCAAGTGTTATTTAACATTTTATATAACAGTACAAATTTTCTAAAGAGGCAGTGATGAAGCTGTTCCCATAAATTGTCAAAAAGGGAAAGGACAGAGGACTTCACGTAATAAGCTTGAATGTTTTTCCAATTTCCAATTTTCCAGTGACTGGTGTTAAGTTGCAAAAATGCATAACTGATTAAAAATATATAATGGTTGGCAAACCGCTGTGGTATAAGTGGAATAAAACAGTTTGAGCATGCTAATAGTAAAAAATAATCAACTTTACAGTAGTAACAATAACTCTGTTTGGTATTGGCATCACAGCACTTCAACATATTACTCCATTCATATTTTATTCCTTACTCATGACATTCACCTACCTGACAGCCGTGGCCTTTTTTTCTTTTCTTAGAACAGACCACAATCCTTAAGGTTTTCTTTGATGATGATGTCTGTCACAGCATTGAACACGATTTCCACGTTTTTTGTGTCGGTGGCACAGGTCATGTGCGAGTAGATTTCTTTTTCACCTTTCTTCATGTTCAGCTCCTCAAACTGCTTCCTGATGTAAAGGCTGGCATCATCATATGTGTTTGGACCTACAATGGAAAGGAAAAGGCGACTCAGGAGCTCAGGTGTCTTATTCTGCTGAATTGTTCACTGCCACTGATGTCATTGTTTTTATAGGCAAGTCTACAATGTTCTAGGTGCCACTTGAGAAACCGCTGGCCAGATTTGGCTGATGCACTGTTCAAAACTAATATCTTAGTGACGAAATATAAAAAGATCAGTTAAAGTGCCTAGTCCCTAGAATCTGAAATATCCCTGGGTTAAAAAGCTGATGAAGCAGAGAGCAACTTCAAAGGCTAACGGCTAAATAGAAAACCCTAAACTTACCATTGTATTCAGGGAAGCAGATGCTGAGGTGAACTTTCTGGATCTTCACCTCAAAGAGATCTTTCTTGTTGAGGAAAAGCACAATTGAGGTTTTTGCAAAGAACCTGTGGTTGCAGATGCTGTTGAATAGATGAAGACTCTCATGCATGCGGTTCTGAAATTTAAGTAATGAAAGAGAAATTAGCGATACGCCCTCACCGTCCACTTTATAAGGAATACCTGCACATTCATGCAATTATCTATCTAATCAGCCAATCATGTGGTAGCGACTCATTGTGAAATATTATTTAAATCCAGGTCAGGAACGTCAGTTGATGTTCCCATCAAACATCAGAATGAAAGTAAAAGTGTGACGTCTCTGATTGATTGTAGTCTTGGCATGGATGTTGGTACCAGAAAGGGTTGGTTCGTGTATTTCATTAACTGCTGATCTCAAACGCAAACGTTTCTAGAGTTTGTACAGAAAAAAAAGAAAAAAACAAAGACCACGGAATAAGCGGCCGTTCTGTGGGTGGTGAGCAGAAAAGCATCTCTGCATGCACAAAACATAACAGTTTGAGGTGGATAAGCTACAACAGCAGAAGATCACACTGGTGGTCGACCAAGAACAGGAATCTGAGACTATCATGGGCTCGGCTGACAGGCGTGGAACCTGATGTGATGTTATATTCTCCTCTTGTAGCCCATACACCTCAACGTTTGAGGTACGTTGTGAGATGCTTTTCTGCTTGCCCGAGTGATTATTTGAGTCGCTATAGACTTCCAGCCGGCTCAAACCAGTTTGGTCGTTCTGCTTTGATCTCTCTCATCAGCAAGGTGTTTCAGCATGCGGACCCACCACATACAAGATACGAATGTTGCGTGTGAGATCGGCAATTTCAGAAATTCTCAAACCAGCCCATGTGGTACCAACAACCATACCACAGTTAACACTAGTGAGAATTTTTGGACATTCTGGTGTTTGGTGTACATGCATGATTTTATGCATTGCACTGCTGCCACAGTGCTGATTGGCTGATTGGATAACTGCATGAATGTGCATGTGTACGCAGTGCTAGCAAAGTGGATGGTGAGTGTAAGTGACATTTCCAGGTAGAAACTTTCCAGTTTTTCCACGGATTGTCCACTATGTGAGCGCACGTCCAATGTGACAGTAATGGCTGCCTAAAGTGTGATGAGGGACTGAACAGCCCCAGCTTAATCAACTCCCTGAAATAGGTTGCTTTGGGCTGCTTCTGAGCTAATTTTACTTTACTTATAGTGTGTAATAATTGATGCATTCACTGACACCCTGACCTGAGATCTGGAACAAAATGTACTCACCACTTCATCATCCTCTACCAACACCATGTCATAAGCGCTCAGAGCTCCACAAAAGATGATGCAGGTCACACCCTCAAAACAGTGGATCCATTTCTTCCTCTCGGACCTTTGGCCCCCCACATCGAACATCCTGAAGTGGAAAGAAGGTGAACGTAGAATTCACTAGCACAAATATTTTTTTCTTGGCAAAGCATCCATCTTAAAAAGGAAAAATGGTGGAATCATTGATCAGGAATTGACTGGCTCACCTAAAGTGGAGCTCTTTGCAGCCAAACTGTTCTTCAATAATACCAGTGGTTTTGACTCGAGATCGGAGCACATCCTGCTCTGTTGGGACGTAATCAGCACCACAGATTCTGTCCATGTCACTCAGGTAACTGTGAAATGTACGTCTGGTTTAAATGAAAATGCATGACTGAAGAAGGCATCTATTCAAGCGAGGGATTGAACCCTATTCGTCAAAGCCATCTGCTGAATTCTTCTCCAAATCTGATTGCGTTTTGTGTTGCCAAAAAAAGTGGGGTGGTGACCGCAACCCTCTCAAAGTCTCAAAAATCCATTTGACTCGAGCAGTGTAGACCCAGGTGAAGAATGACAAATGAAGAAGTGATCGTATGCCTGGGAGTTTTTCTGACATTTCATGGCAGCATGGCCTCTATTTTATCCACCTGGCTTGGTTATACTCATGCGTCCTCAGCCACTTTTCACGCTCACTATGTTATCAAATAAATCATGTTTACATGTACATTTTATACAGTCTAATAAAACATCAATAATAGATGAACTAATGGGACTAAGCATTAGTTTGAGCAAGAAGGGAAATAGCATGAATCCTGACTATTAACCTTTTAATGCATTTGATATATATATATATAAGGATATATGACAGAAAATCACAGTGTATTGCGCTTACTAGCCAGCAGAGTCGTTGAGCTGATACTCGGCCGCTCTTTCATAGGCAGCTTGCACACCTGAATCCTTCCACAGCCTTTTGATGACATCTGCGAGCTCCTTGGGCATTGTACCATCCTCTGTTGAGTCTGCTAGGTTCTGGAGTTTCTGACCGTCTTCCTGGATGGTGAGGAGAAAGAGGAGGATTTGGGATCCTTGAATCGTGAAGTCATTATATGTAGGATCAGCACTATAAGGGGAAGCATTGTTTGACTTTTTGTGGATGGCTTGTGTCCAACTTTAAGTGTACATGTGGGCATTTTTGTAGGTTGCTTTTACTAAATAAGGTGACTTGGATACAGTTCAAGCATATAAGCCGATCAGCTGAGGGTTAAGAGTCATGCCCAACAGTGCTTTCTGTGCAGGGTTATATGTGTCAGGGTTGACATCACAAACCTGTGAAGCAGGCGAGCCGTAGTTAATGCCGAGCATTTCCATGCCTCTGATGAGGGCCATTGCAGACTGCAGGATGTTACCAAAGATGATGGCTTTAAATGCAATTTGTTCTTCCTTAGTGTAACCACCTTGATGGAGAATTCTGTGGAAAAGCAAACATGAGCCTGACTTTGCTGTCAAGTGGACAGTGGTGTTGAGTCCACATGGGTTACGTGTCTGATATAAATGGAGTCTTACTTCTGTCTACTGGTCACATTACATTATGTTTAGAGGCATGTAAATATAGTGCCTCTGTGTTTACACTCACTTCATTTGCTTTACAATGGTGCTCTTCCCTGATTCACCAGCACCTACAAGCAGAGAAAAAGACACAAGTACATTTCTACATGTTATGTCTTGGAATGAAATGTATGTATTTTCTGATTTGACTTGAAATGTGTTGAAATGCATTTTTTTTTTTTAAAGATGTCGTCTTTTACAAGGACAAGGACAGTTTGAAGGGCACTATTAACTTAAGCATTAAGCCTGTAACTGAAGTGCCTATAGCTTGCTAATAGTGTTCGGTCAGGAGGAAGTCTTGCTAACCTGCTTTAATAATTGACCTAATTGGATTTGTACTCTGAAAATCTGCTCAGAGGAGACCACTGACATTCTGATTCTTTGGGGTGCCTTTGTCAGGTCTGGTACGTGCCAGCGTTTACTGTCTTCTACAGTAAACAAAAGTCATCAACTCAAACTGCTCCATAGTGATCACTGGCTTAGTTTCCAGTAGGGTTTAGCAAGGGAATAGGGTCCTACTACCTGCTTTGAGCACACAATTTCTCAACAGGACACATGAAAATAATAAAATAGTTTATTTTTACAGCTAAGACAGCTGAGCAATTATTTACATCATGTGTCCAATTTTTAGTTATTGCTTGCTGAGTAGGCCTAGTTAAATACAGCCAATCCACTGGTTCCATTCAAACAGAAAGAAAACACTAAACTGCACAAATACTGTAGAAATATTTCTAATTTATTTTATTTTGGTCATTTGTACAGGAGAAATCCCCTGATACTGATTTCTTTCCTCTTTGTGCATCAAGGGTTTGACACCTACAAGCTATAGGCGCAGCCATAGACAGTGAAATGGACTTTAAAGTTAGCTTAGTAGGAGTAGCAGCGGATACAATAGGAACCCAAGAACAGCTTTGTAGAACAATAAACATATCGATTGGACATTGTGTTGATGAACCAACAGGCAGTATATATATTAGAAAGACATGTTTGACTCCAGTCATAATGCAAAAAATAATTAACATTTGTCCTGCTTTAGACAAGATTCTTAAGAGAAGGGCTAAACAAAAGCTTAAGAAGATCTTGGCTTAAACAATCAGAGTAATCGGATTCGGTTCTTACTGTTAGCTTGCCGAGGGCCTCCGGGATGTGATCTCTTAAGCAGACATCCTTGTGTGGCACTTATGAAGACCAAAAAGTAACCACAGCACCACAGTTTCTATATTCTTCTATATAGATGCTTATAAATTGTTCAAATTACTTTTAATACCTCTTGGTGCATTTTATGGACTTAAGGTGGTCAACCATTTTGGTTCTTCTTTTAAAGAAAAAGATTGCAAGCTAATTAATTTGACCACAACTGGCTAATTACTACAATTTCCATGCATTTGGTGCGTCAGACTGCCCTTACGTTAACCGTTCTCATGTCCCCTCAGAGTGAAAGGTAAAAGATCATAGTTCAAAAGCATAGCAGTCCCATAGTAGTGCCATTGTAGACCCATAATGGGCTACAATATCGCGATCATACTCACAACTGATCATAGTATAAATATTAACTCTAATTATAGATATTTAATATTAATATTGATAAATATGTTGCTATTTAAAAAGCAACGAACTGACATATGGTTGTCATTTAGCTCTTCCTGAAAGCAGATTGGACTGCTTACAAATCATTTAAGCCCCAATCTGTGTCACTGGAGCATCATTTGGCAAGGTTTTCAGATGGTAAAAATGACACCTGTGCTCGTTTTTAAGTTGTTCTGCAATGAAATTCTTACATAATCCAGACCTAACATCAGATTCATGCTAAAAAAAAAAAAAAAAGACACTCTTAATGGAAGAGCAAAACATCTATGAACAATTAAATCCACTTTCTGTAAAACGATCTTTTTTTCTTTCTTTTTTTTTTTTTTAATTTAATCAGACTAATCCAATAGGTTTGTCATACAACTGTTATATAACTGAATATTTCAGTTCATCGATTATTAGGCTCAGGGCAACACTGGCTTCGGAGCTCAGCCTTCATTTCATCTTTATTGCTCTACGTGGAAATATGACTTGATGTTAGATAGTGTCATGTCTAAATAAGGTCATGTTTCAAAGTCTCAGTGAGAAGATATTAAGCTCAAGTTGTACAAGTGCAAAAATGACTTGTGCTTCCTGTTTTGCGAGTGTATTATTTTTGAATTTTTTCGAAAAATTTGTTCGCTGCTGCCAAACAAGGTTTCCGATCTCTTACGACAATTGCTTCTTGACGGATTTTCTAATCACAGACTTAATGGACATTAAAGTTGCACAGTCTTGCTCTTTACTAGCCATGCGTAAAGCCCTTACCCAGCAGCAGCAGCTTCACTGTCCTTGCTTCCTTATCTGCATCTTCCTGTAGCTGCTTTTCCAGCTCTTTGGACCTTTTGGCCATTTCCTTGTCCTCAGCACTTGCTCCACTGCCCATTTCTCTTTCTCTTTCCCTTCCCTGTCAAATTCCTGAAGGTGAGAAATTGTCCCAAATTCTTCTGTATTTTGTGGACAGCAAAATGGATAAAAAGTCCTCTTGATCACTTGTGGAATCAAAGATCCTGCAAAGTCTTTGGAACCTGCTGCAGGTGTGGTTGACTGTCCCTGTCTGTCCTTAGATAATCAGATGGAAAGTGCTGAATGCCCAGAGAGAACTGAAGGTCTATACGCCCTAATTCTTCTGTCAGGCCTAATGCTTTAGTTCAGGATTGGGGAGGGTTTTACTGACCTTCCCCTCTGAATCAGCCAATCCAATTAGTATGGCAACTAGGACAAAGTCACAGTGTGCCCAACAACTTTTGTTGGCTTTCTTTTAGTATGCATAAAAATCAGTGTTCACTTTAATAGGAACACCTGTACCGCTTCTCATTCATGCAATTACAGGAGATAAAAGATTATTTCTAATCCTAAATTGTCCAGTTCAGTCAACCTTTGTCCATGATAGCCTCCGATTCCTGTTCTTGATGGACATGAGTTGAACCCAACGTGGTCTTCTGTTGTTGTAGCTCATCCACCTCAAGACTCCACACATTGTGGATTGTTTGATGGTTTTTTTGCTCGCCATGTTTGTTTGAGTTGCTATAGACGTTCTATCAGCTCAAATAAGTCTACCTTGATCTACCGCATGGTTATTTTTGGATGGTGGTGTTTTTTGTACCCTTCTAAAGTTTAAAGACTTTTGTAAGTTAAATGCCCGTAAAATCCACAGTTTCTGAAATATTCAAAGCAGCCCATTTGAAACCAACAATCATGCCACAGGAAAAGTCACTAAGATCGCATTTTTACCCATGCCGATGTTTAATGTGAACATTAACTGAAGCTCTGAAGCTGGACCTGAATGAATGTTATGCATGGCACTGATGCCATTGGATAACATGAACTTGCAGGTGTTTAAAATGGCCAAGAGTATTTAACTAAAGTTCAGTGCTAGAAAATGTCGTTTTAAGGCTTTGTGGGGGTTTGTGTGACAGTGTCCCAACATCCTGGGAAATCTGACATTGAGAAGGTTTGGATTTTACCTGGATATATGGAGAAGCTGAAACCATTGTCCTAATGACTGAACTGACCAATACAGTGGTAAAGAAGTCATGTCCTGGATATCCTCAGCCCAACCTTCTCATGTAAGCTAAAGCAGATTAAACTTTAAAGTACTTTGTGTTATATAAGAAAGGCAATGATAAATAAGGGAAATGCTATCCTCCTGGAGACAGACAAACCACCCCATCAACAGCAGTTTTGTTCTAGTGCCATAATTTGTGTCAACTGAAGCCCTGAAAAACTTGATTGGCCTGATTAAAGCATAATCCAACTTGGCATAGCTGTGATTCAAAAGTGGGTCAAGGTGAAGAGATGAGAGGTAGCTGATGTATGTGCAGCTCACTCCTTTGTAAATCAACACACAGACTGCAATCATGAGCTGGTGCATCAGTTAACCAAAACCCAAGGTTTGGTATTGTCATACATCATCTCTAAAATCATTTACTAATATAAGTCCACCAACTTCTCATCAACTGCTCAAGCTTCAGCCAGAAATATCTATATTGAATATCTATGTGTATGTGTGTGTATATATATATTTAGATATATAAATTCTAAATCTATTTTGAAATATAAACAAGTTTCCTGAAAACATTGTCTTCACACGCAACTGAATTGACCGGGCTGCTGTCATTATGTGAACCTACCTAACACCACAGTGGGATACCGAACCAAACCACATCAAGTAAACAACTCTGGAGGCTAACAGCAGCATCTTCAGTAGATGGTCCAAACACATTCATTAGTGAGTAAACAAGTCTAAGCATAGCTTCTCCAAATTTAGTCCTCAGCAACGATCGACTTATTGATGGGAAGCGAAATCTCTTGGAGAAAAAGAACACGAGAGCGTCTTTTCTTTTTTTTTTTTTTGCTATAGACTAATGTTAGCTAACAGATAAACTACATTTACATTTATGGCATTTGGCAGACACGCTTATCCCAAGCAACTTACACTTACTTATCTGAGCAGTTGAAGGCTAAGGACCTTGCTCACGCACCCAGAATTGGTAACTTGGCAGTGATGGGATTTGAACTCGCAACCTTGCGACCACTAATCCACCGAGCTACCACTGCCCATCAGCTACATAGTTTATTTGTTCGTTCACCTTCGTTAACCACTTCGTGATTGCGGTGGATCTGGAGTCTGTCTCAGGAACACTGAGCTTGAGGCAGGAATGCACACTGGATGGGATGCCAGTCTGTTGCAGGACATCTCATTCACTCATACACACATGCACATTCATACACTCATCCAGACCTAGGAGAAATTTATAGGGCTCAAGTCATCTACTAGAATGTTTTATGAGATGGGGAAACCTGTGCAAACATGGGCAGAACTTGCAAAACTCTGGAGAGACAGACAATAACCCAAGCTCCTGATTGAATCAGGTATGCTGGAGCTGTCCGGCAGTAGTGTTCGCCACTGCACCAAGCACATCGCACAGATCATCTTTCTTCAATCTGTACGGAATTAGTGATAGTACAGTGTGCTGCAGTCACGTTGCTGAAATGTTGAGAAGCAGAACTAAACCATGCAACATCCAAGTGATGATCTATGACATCCATTTTCTGATAGTGGGAGAGGTAAATCAGAAAATCTTTAATTAAAATTAGCCAACATAAAAAATCTGATCCAGGTTGATGGTTTTATGTGCAATCTTAACCCATTAGCGTCCGTGGTCCCCATTTGGGGATCATATAATGAATGGCATAAAAAAATAGATGGCATGTTCCATGAGTCCCATTTGGGACTTTGACATTAATAACATGACATTAATTTGAAATTAATAGAAACACATGAAAGTTTTCAGAAAACAATTTGGCAGTTAATGGGTTAATAGTGTTTAAATTTGCCTTGTTATCATCTTAAAACATTTGATTTTTAGCTGTGGCCTCCTACATCAGTATTCCTGCATTTTGATACCCGTGTGACACCAGGCTCAAACAGTAACTAAAATCTTTTTCGGTAAGAACTTTTTTTTTTTTACAGTTGGCTGTCTGTTGATTTCTAATGCTATATATTATTACCCTATTATGTTATTAGGTCATCCAATTTTTATGCGTGTCCTTTTCTCCACCTTATTTTTGTAGATTCAGGTCATGATTTGTTGTCTTTAATTAAAGTAAGGTAAGTAATAACATTTTTTTTTTTTTTGCTCATCACACTGATATAATACTGCTGCCAGACTGGCCAGTGATGATAAGTGCATAGCCAGAAGCCTCTTATGTAATAGTGTTATGTGTAATAGTATAATATGTATTTTATACGTCTACAGTCATGTTTGGTGCATTAACGTAAATATTTTCCTTCGAATAGTCTGTTAACCAGAAATTGTTCTTATTTACACTAAATGTGATCTCCACAGGGATGAACTACTGTGCATGGGGTATTTGATGAAAAAAAAAAAACCCACAGGCTCCTGATAGTGAAGCTTTGATTTCGTAAGCTCTAAAAGTAAAAGAGCTAATTAAGTCTGGTTACAGTTTTTCCCTTGATGTCCCCTTGAAGACATCTGGCTTCTTCCTCTGAGCAGCACCTTGAGGCCTTTTGCTTTGAAAGCACCATTTAAAGCGGCGTTGCTTTCTATTAGCAGGTAGCCTTATTGCTCGGGACTCAAATGCTTAAATGCTTTCAAGAGAAATATAGCAAACTAACCAGGGTATCCTTCTCTCTCCACAGCTAATCTTGTTAAGGTTTGTCCGTCCCAGCACCACCTCATGCACCACATCACGCCTGCTGAGCTGTTGACAAGATTATCTGGCAGGTTCCATGCAAGGGAAGGGAGAGACAGAGGAGCTAATTATGGTGGCAGATGGTTCTTTGCAAACCTTCCTCATCTACAGACCTCCATGGAGTTAAATTGAGAGGGCCTTCTTGTTTTCTGGAGAGGATAAATGTAAATGGAGTAATATATGCAACTGTGCTTTGTTCATTTGAGTCAACTGAATAGAAATTGCTTTTTGGACAGCTTAAATGCAGATTGCGTTTAGATAACGTTCTTGTGCAAGCAGAGTGGAAGAATAACGGAAGGTTTTAGAAGGCAGATGGGTCGAACAGAATCACGGTCTTCCTGAAATGAGCTGCTAGGGCTGAGGTCCATGTTTCTGTACATCGAGAAAGATTACATGTTATTATTCACGGTCCAGTGAGCATGTCGCATTGTTGGCTAACCAAGATTCAAGACTTTCTAGGTCTTGTGTTGGTTTTTTACTCACTGCTATAGTGACGGACAAAACTCAGATACATGTTTAATTAGAATTATGAGGGAAACGGTTGCTGCCTCAAATAATGGAAAATCAGGATATTATTGCTTACAGTGCCGCCACAGAACAACTCCAGTGCTCAATATCCAGTGTCCACAAAAATAACTGGGTTTCTTTGTTTTTGTTTTTGGCCAATTCTAGTGTGTGATTGACTGTTAGGGTGAGACCACTGCAGATGTAGGAGGTCAAAGCAGGGCAATAGATAACACAGGGGTAGGTACTTGTCTGCTCTCCGCTATGATAAGGTTGCCTTCTTTGAGTCAGTTTTCTCTGAAGCCTCTGCTTAATATTTAGTGTGGTGTTAATAAAAACATTGTAATGTGTTACAACTCACAGCGCTGTTTGTTTAATTCAGAGTTTTACATTTTATTGTTGTGACCTCGGATGTTTCTTTCAGTCAAAACATATGGGATTGATCTTTAATTCATTTCACAATCACATCATGCACCATCAATGGCGTACGGTGTGTTCAGACAAGGAGTGCAATCTGAACATTCTCTGCGCGAATAAGTTGTGAAAGCTGCACTAGACTCCACATGATCATATGGAGAATTTAACACCATTATTATTATTTTGTTTAAACTGAAAGCGTATAAACTGCAAGACATTTGTACTGTATGTCTTCAGTAACTGATTTATTTCAAATCAATTCGATTTTATTTGTACAGCGCTTTTAACAATGGAACCTGTCACAAAGTGGCTTCCCAGTATACAGAGTCTAATTAAAAGCTTATTAACATAGAACTGTATCTATAAGTATATATACATCCACATATATCCCTAATGTGCAAGCCTGTGGCAATGGCGGCAAGGAGATGACAAGAGGAACAAACCTTGAAAGGAACCTGACTCAAAATTGAACACGTCCTCATTGAACACATTTATCTTCTTCTGGGAACATTAGACACAAGGCAGGAGTAATAATCTGGACAAGACACCAATCTATCAATGCCCAAGGCAATAAGACGGACAGAAAGACAGACAGGCACACATACTCACTGACATAATGCATTCCCTAGCCCCTTACCGTAACCATAACCATCACAACTCAATGCTCAACTCCAACCCCTACCCTTAACCCTAACCTCAACCTCAACTGTAAAACCAAGTCAAACAGCCCTTTGAAGATGTGAGGACCAACCAAAATGTCCTCACTTTCCAAAAATGTCCTCTTTCTGTTGGTAAAATACATGTTTTCGTCATAAATACATGTCCTCAAGCTGTAGCCAGTCCCTCTGTTTTGTGCAGTAGTGGAGGAAACCCACCAGCGGGAGAATATGAGATTATCAGACGGCAATCAGAGCTCAGAGTAAAACCCTGGGTGCTAGATCTGTGAGGCACCAGCGCTCTCTGCTGCACCACCAGGTCACCCCTTATAGCCTGCATATGCTGTACATTATAATTTTCTTAGTTGCTGCATAATGCTGAGATTGCAGTAACTAAACCAGTAACGTTTAAAATCCTGAAATATAACCACCATCTGCAACAGAATGCTAACATTCAAAGTTTGAAATAGAAGAGCATGCTTTTACGTAAGACTTTAGGTGTGATGTGATGTAGACACAAAGTAAAGAGCAATTACCCCACCAAAGGTGATTATTTCCCACAGCGGTTTTAATAAAAGACACATCATACTTTTTGTTTAATTATCAGTTACGTGTTAATTTCTGTAATCCTGTAAACAACTCTAAACAGTCTTTCCTTCACCAGCCTCTCATTTGTCTCTCATTAAGGCAATAAGACACAGGAAATGCAGCCTGTTGTGTTACTGAGAAACTACATAGTGCTCCTTCCTGAAGACTTTCACCTTCAGAAAACGTATATACAGTAACTGTCACAGTTGTCCAAATGGTCCAATGTGCGAATACACAGCAGAAGCAGTTCAACAATGCTAAATGTGCGGTAAAAATCCTCTCACAGAAAGCTTCAGCATATCAGTATTTTTCAATCTGCTATACAAGTCCCTGTGTAAGTTATTATGGAAATGATTAGTATAAAATATTAAGACAGACGTCTGATTTGAAAATGAATCCACTTCTGATCGGAATCAGGAACGCAGAAGTGCTGTGCTGGAAGGGAGAAACACTGTACGCCATGCTACTTGAAGACATTTTAACAATTCAAGATATATTTCAGGATATTAGTGTCAAGAAAAATGAGGTAAAAAAAAATATTATTTTTGGACTATATGTATTAGTTGTGGGTTTTTTTTCTTTGTTTCAGCTCCTTCAGCTACTGATAAGTGGTTTGAAAATGGTCCTTTTCCCCCTAAAATTGTACAGTCTGTGGTGGAAATTAGAGATGACAAAAAAATATCATCGCACTGGCTGCCATAAAATTACAAATAAAATTTACAAATGTCTCATTTTCATTTTGTTTAACAACACAACATCACCCACAAGAGGGAGACACTTCTACAAAATAAGTGGCTGAAACGCCAACGCATTTTTATCATGAGGGAACAAGACCATGCCTCATGCCCAGAGTCAGCTGGGATTGGCCCCAGGTTCACCCACGACTCCCAGCGGATAAACAGCACAGAATATGGATGGATGGATGGATGGAATGGGTGGACAAGACCAAGGGTCTAAAATGTCTCAGGAGACCACAAGACAAATTTCTTCTTTACTTTAACTCCTTACTAATGTAACTAAAATTAACTTTACTTTGCCTCTTTGCAGGAACCATTATACAGAGAGGCCCAAAAATGTATACACACTTCAACAGTGGTTGTCCATGGCCATTTTTAATGCAGGATGGCGCATCACCAAAATACCACTGAGACCTGAGAGCCTCCATCACATTCTACCCTTTGATGTATATATAAGTCTAGTAATACAACTTTTATGCAGATATTTTTATTGTTGAAGTGTGTATACATACTCTGTGTGTGTGTATGTATGCATACATGTATGTATATATATCAGTGGTGAGCTGTGCGTTTAAGACCTAGGCCTTCAGTAGTCCATCCTGGAAGCCAGGGATACCGCTCGGGTCCTGAAAGTGCCAGACAAACCCTCATCCTGCTTGTGACAGGCTAACTAGTTTCGGCTATTTCCCCATCCCATCCAATCAACGGGTCTGAATATGGTGACGTTGCAAGGCTTTCTAGAAGGCCCCCTCCACCCCACCCCGGAGTCGAACTCAAAATCTGATTGGTTGAAGCAACAGTTGAATTGACATTTATTTTACGTTAGAG
>JAQLOM010000038.1:10699137-10716639 GCA_030068315.1 Chrysichthys thysi | reverse complement strand
TGGATTTTTACAACATTATTGTTGAAATACACAGTCCTGAAAAAGGGGCGTTTCTTTTTTTGCTGAGTATATATATAGCTGTCTTATTTTATTTATTTATTTATTTTAGATATTTTCGTTTCCAGTATTATTATGTTTATGAGAGCACAGCATAAGGCGAAAAACTAAGCCGTTCCAGAGCTATTGTTCTCGTCTAGGTGGGCGGTGTATGTGAAGGAACAACAACTAACAGAGCACCAGACTCAGGCATTGCAAACAAGCGTTGCTTCAGCCTACACCGCTATCATTTACACCTTCTTTCCCATGGCTGTCTTGCAACAGAGATGCTATACTGTATGTATGATACACAGTAAGAGATGTTTCTGGAGGTGTTTAGTGTGAGGGTTTTTTGACCGCCGATATTGACTTGTCTTGCAATACCCTCCCTGGCCCCTTTAATAGGAATAGCTGTTCATTCATGCAGGTACCCAGTCGAACATTACCTCGTCTTTTTTTCAGTCTTCAGCAGTCCAGTTTTGGTGAGCCGGATGTAGTCTTCTGCTGTTGTAGCCCCTTCTCCTCAAGGTTTGATATGTCATGTGTGCTGTTCTGCTCATTTCACTTGTAAAGAGTGATTATGTGAGGTGCCATAGCTTTCATGTCAGCTCAAACCAGTCTGTCCATTCTCCTCTGACCTCAACCTCTTTTTTGCATGCAGAACAATGGCTGAATGATTATTTATGGATTGATTGATTGATTTCTTGATTGGTTGTTGATTACACAATTCTTTATCCAAGGATAAATCCAAGGAGATCAGCAGTTTCTGAAATCATCAAACCAGCCCTTCTGACTTTAACAACCATACCAACATGCCCTTGATCTCTATCTGTATGAGTTTGTACACTGTGCTGCTGTAATATGATTGGCTGATTGGATAATTGCACAGGTGTACAGGTGGGTCTATTTAAGTGGCTGGTGTGTACACTGTGTGAAGCCTATCACACTGATCATTTTCTTCATGTCTGCATGTCTCAGTGCCTTTATAGAAGTGCTCTTTTCCCCCTGCAAAAAAAAAAACCCTCCTAAACTGTATTATTATTTGTCGTCTTAGACGTTTCAGTTTTTTGTGCACAGGCTAGAAATTTAGTATTAGATATCCTAGAGGTCTGGAGATGAAACCAGATCCAGCATGGCAGAGTGCATCTGTTTTGGTCAGCTTTAAGATTTAATCTTGACCACCCATGCTGGTTACAGAACCAACCCAGTGAGTCAGGCTGTCCGTGCTTGATGACTAATTTCTGCATTCAGCTTCGTGCCAGGCTCCCCTCTTGTCCCTGCAGTGTGGGGAATGTTCACTGCCATGTCTTCTTGCGTCACTGTTGTGTCTTTTCATTTCCCTGGTACTCTTTTTTATTGCATCATCACTCAGAGTACTGCCTTACTGCTGTATGACTTTCTTCTAACACTGTTTCTTCAAAGCCAGCAGACCCATCCATACCATCAACAAGACACCAATTCAGGGCCATTAGTATACTCGGTTCAGTGGTTGCCTGGGAAACAGAGGAGTGACAGTATATACTAGCATCTGATTTGTTGATGGTAGGCAGGGGTGGAGTCTGTGCCTTCTCCGCAATACTGGATATGGGGAACTCTCACTCCTGAACGCCCCAACCATCCTCACAGCCCCCATTGTTGCACTAAAATCCCCTGCAGACTCCTGCCTCTATCTCTCTGCATCCATCCCTCTCACGCCGATGAGTCCGCTGTGCCTGTTGGCCAACTCTTCATCTTCCTCCATACCAACACAGGGCAAAATGTCTTCCAAGCTGCCAGCAGGTAAACAAAAACCCACATCCCCCTTCAGGAAGAGGGGAAGCCTGCAGTACGCTGCCAGCACAGGTAAGAGCCGCTGTTAAAGATGCAACTACAAGATGTCATGTTTTATAAGTAGTTCACAAGGTACACGTGAATGCATTTTTCTATACATTATATAGAATAATTGCACTGTCATGTTATCTTTTTTTTTTGTATTCTTTTTGGACCACTACGAATGTACGGTATGCTGCTTCCAAAATGCACCAGACCCTCTGTAAGGTTACCAAGACCTGTGAAATAGAGTGAAAGATGATAGTGGAAGTGATATGGGTCATTATGCATGCATCTTAAATTAATCCTGCTGAGAGAAAAAAAATCACACCATGAATAAACAATCAATCAAATGCAGTACCTCATATGGTGTTCCATAAATGATCTAAGAGGGCTTAGAAAGGGCATCTCTGTGGTAGAAGTATAATAATTGAATTCAGTAGTTCCTGTTTTTCTCCAGACGCCGTCTGATCACATAACACAGAGTTGTGTTAAACTTACTGCACAGACATGCTGTACGTGCATGCCAAAAACAAAGTCTGTCATGTGTGATCTGCCACAGCAGGGGGCTGTGATTGTACAACACACAGTTAGAAGAGATATTTCCACCATAGCCAATAAAGGTTACATAAGGTTTACAAAAGTCCCTGAGCAACCAAATCTTACAATTTTATGATTTACAATTTGGCATATCTCTTCTTAAATAAATAAATAAATAAACAAACAACAAGTCACGAGTTGTTCGATCCACAGGATAAGTCCGAATAGAGCATTAAATAACCACGGAGCTCAGGATCCTGTTTCTCTGATGTGCTCATGTACGTGACTGAAATGTTTTCAGCTCCAGGTTTGAATTTTGCGAGCATGCTGCAGAGCTGATAAAGACGTGGAATAATTATCTAAGCAAAAAAAACAAAACAAAACAAAAAAAAACCCAAAAAACCAGAGCAGGTGGCTTGTTTATGCACTCCCCAGGAGATTACATCTGCTGATCTAAGAACTTCAACATCATAATTAATAATGAAATGACAAATATTACTTATTTACTGAGACTGTGTATACTGCACAGGTAAATATGGCTTTAAATCTCACAGTAGAGCTTGAGCTTGGGTTAGTGTGATTCATAAAGGTTTCATAAATGTTTCACCCAAAATGACAGCCGCACTTCAGTGTAAACATGTCTAGAAATTGTTTTCAGAAGCACTCAAGCCCACAACACCCACTCCACAAAAACAAACGAGGCAGTGATTAGTGTGTGGGTGGATCCTCGCCAGTGTCTGATCACAGCATGGTGGACCTGACAGTTTAATGGCCCCATTACCATCTAAATACCAAAAAAAAAAAAAAAAGCAAAGTGGAGCACGCATCACCATGAGGAAGAAATTGCATAAAATGGAGGTTTGTAATTAGGCCCTGACTGCCTGTACCAATGGAGCTTTCAGACTGCTCTGTAAGTGCGCAACAGTACAGCAATTTGGTTAAGATGGCTAATGTCATTTTAGTAAAATCTGAAAGATATTCTCATGCGTAGCATTAGAAGCAGTGAGCACAGCTAACAGAAATGTTTAAGGCGATTGATTAAAGGCAAAACATATTATATAGTTCCTAACTCGATTCTCTATTGTGGTTCTTTAACTATTTACATTTGTAATGTCATTATCTATTGATAGGTCCATTGCCAAAAGGTAATACTGGACTAGTAGCTGTCCATTTGCTAATCAATATTTCTGAAATCTGTCCATCAAGCTACACCTTCCTGTCTTTATAATCAGTGATGACCTTTGGACCCCTGGGGGAGTGACTAGGTAGGTCTTATCACAACTACCTCAGCTATTCTACTATAAGGCTGGAATTACGTTACCCTCTTTCACAAACTACCACCAGCTTTCAGACCTCTTCTTCATTTAGTTCCCTCATCTAATCTACATACTCCATGTCTATCAGATCCAAAGAAACCTCTGGACAGCCAAGACCAGGTAGGAAAAACGGGGAAAATGAACTTCAATCATTAGCATACAGAATTTCTTCACACTTCTTCAGGGCTTAGCTCGGGTATATTTATTATCGTCAAACCTTTTGTGAAATCTGTGGGAATAAACTGGTTGGAGTGGTTGTATTAACAACGTTAGTGATGTCCACAAGGTGGAGCTGAATGCACAACACTGAGGAGCCATTTTAATAGAGATGCCTGTAATACAGACCTATTTCATATTCTCTCCACGTCCCTCTACTCCAGCCAGCAGTTGGTGCAGGGACCACCAGAGGTTCACTGTTGAGCAGACATTGTTTGGGTGGAGGACAGTCTGAGCATAGCAGTCATAATGCTAATATCCAGCCAACAGCAGCCCCGTGGTCAGAAACAGACACTGATGACGGAAGACAATTACCACACAGTGCATGGAAAAAGATGATCCATAGTCTCTAACCAGAAAGTGCACCATGACAGTGGGAGTGTATATTGCACTGGCCAGAAAGAATATTCAGTGCTTACAAAACCCAGAAACACGTCACTTTCTAAGTCTGATTAGAGGTGGCCCTATGGGGATCTGTTTCAATCAACAGAAAGGATAAACACTGTATGTACACAATCATATATTAATTTCATCTGGTTAATAGATGTTAAAAGATATCAAGTTTGCTTTTTACCCTCAATATTGCAATCATAGTAGTGCTCAGACTGATATCTCTGCTCTTTCCCCAACATTCTGAATGTTCCAGGTTAGCTAGTGCACATTAAACTGTTTGCTCTTTAAGGAGACACTGGCAGCCTGATCACAATGATTGCCAGTCTGTGTGTATTTCTGCTTGTTTCCTGTAAAATCAGGATGATACAGCACGTACTGTTCCTTCTGGTTAGATTCCAAACAGGATGATTTTCATGAAAAAAAATTAAAGAATAAAAAAAACCTTTAACCCCGTGTTTAATGTGTTCAGGCCAGCTAATCTTAAAAAAGGAGACAACAGTGCAAACATGTGGCTGGAACCAATTTCTGGCATCCCTGTTTACAAAAAGGTATCATTCATTCGTTCTTTTTTCTGAAGAAGATGCCTTTCTAGAAAACATCCCTAGTGAAGGGATGAATGAGTTATTGAGCAGATGTTCTAATGAGATATACACACTAGCCTAAAAAATACTCCAACAGTTACCCAGAGACACCTGTCTGAGGTTTCCGTTATCTGCTGCATGCCTTGTATTATATATTTCCTGTGATGGTAATACGACGGAAGGAGAACTGCTCAGTGTTGTGAACAGAAACCTAGCAGGTTTCCATGTCACCTTCCCTGTGCACTACAGTAAAGCCATGTAAATACCATGCCTCACAACACACTGTGTTCTCACGATGGTCTTGTTACACTTTTTAGTACAGCATAATGTCTGAAACACATATTCCAAATTCAGTTCTGTAGCATTTGCACGAATTAGACTTCACAGCCTTGTCCTTTGTCAGAGCGAATGATAATACAAACAGTCTGAAGCTTCAGGGCTAGCATGTAACTCCCAAAAATAGTTCAGGTCAAGGTGCCTTATAAGCTTCACAGACATTACATTTGGCTGGGGGAAAAGGGGGGGAGATAGTATGAATAATAAAAACAATAGAAAACAGTTCAAACAGTTGCTAATAGTAGATAGCATTTTTTTTTACACATTATATGTACACTTTCAGCCATAACATTAAAACCTCTGACATGTGAAGTGAATGATATTGATTATCTTATTACCGTGGCACCTATCAAGGGGTGGGAAATATCGGGCAGCAAGTGAACAGTCGGTTCTCAAAGTTGAATGTGCTGGGAGAAGGAAACATGTGCACACGTAAGGATCTGTGCGACTTTACCAAGAACCAAATTGTGATGGCTACATGACCTTATCAAAGCATCTCCAAAATGGCATGTCTTGTGGGGTGTTCCTGGTTTGCAGTGGTTAGTACCTTCCAAATGTGGTCCAAGGAAGGACAGCCACTGAACCTGTAACAGGGTCATGGGTTGCCAAAGGCTCACTGATGTGTGTGGGGAGCGAAGGGTAGCCTGTCGAGTCAGATCCAATAGAAGAGCTACTGTAGTTGCTGAAAAAATGTAATGTTTGTCATTATAGAAAGTTAGTCAGAACACACAGTGCATTGCGGCTTGATGTGTATGGGGCGTTATAGATACTGATCAATCAGACTGCTCATGCTGATTCCTGTACACCACTGAAAACACCTACACTGGGCATGTGAGTATCACAATTGGACCATGGAGCAATGGAAGAAGGTGGCCTGGTCTGATGAATCAGGTATTCTTTTACATCATGTGGATGGCTGAGTGCATGTGTGAAGAAGAGATGGCTCCAGGATGCCCTATGAGAAGAAGGCAAGCCGGAGGAGGCAGTGTGATGCCCTGAGCAGTATTCTGCTGGGAAAGTTTGGATCCTGGCATTCATGTGGATGTACTTTGATCCGTATCACTTACCTAAACATTGTTGCAGGCCAAACAGACATTGATATGGCAATGGTCTTCCTTAATGGCAGTGGGCTCTTTCAGCAGGATAATGCACCCTGCCACACTGCAAAAAGTATTCAGAAATGGCTTAAGAAACATGATAAAGTGTTCAACATGTTGCCTTGGCCTCCAAATTCCCCAGACCTCAAGCCAAACAAGTCCAATCCAATGGAAGCTCCACCTCACAACTTATAGGACTTAAAGGATCTGCTGATAAAGTCTTCATGCCAGTTAGCACAGTACACCTTCAGAGGCCATGTAGAATCCATGCCTTGGCAGATCAGAGCTGTTTATGGGGACCAAAGGGGGCTTTTCATGTCATGGCTGATCAGTGGAAATGAGAAGTGTAGGGTTTATTCAAACTAAGTCTACTATTCTGTATATCAAGGTTTTGAATTTGTTATATAAGACAACATTAAGTGCAAGATTTTGCACTGCCTCCAGTTTCTGTGTTTTTTCCATGATTAATTCTGTAAAATACATTATTGGTCCCTTTTTTGCATCATATGGACACACATTCAGCATATATATACATTTTATATGTATTTAATATAGCATATTTATATCATCAGTATTACTAACACACAAACACACACGCGCGCACACACACCCCATTTGGACAGTATCACAGCTTATAAATGCTTTTTTGCCTTTATATGTTTTAGTTTTAAAATGCATCAGTTTTGATACATTTACATCTGGCATCCATACTACTCTGGATAGCCTCAATACCAAATATGCAGACGATGACAGCATTTTCACAGCTGGAAGTCAGAACTCGCACTGTACTGTGATGTTGTTTCCCTTTTCTGATATAAAGACAAAATAATAGTGAGGTTTCGATCCACTGAAGGCATTCTTTCACCAGAGGCCATGATAATGAATTGGCGACTGAAAGATTAGCTATGATTTCACTCAAGACCAGAGCGGTGTTGTAAGACTCGAGAAGTGTTGTGTGCACACGTAGATGGTAGTATATTGTCCTTTATTTTAAAATGTATTTTAGGGCTGCCACTACTGATTATTTGTATAATCGATTAATCTGTCGATGATTTTTTCCCTGATTAAATGATTAGATTTATAATTTTTTTAAATATATTGTATGCAAAAGGCATTTCTTAAAACTATTTATTTGCAGCATTTAAAACAGAACTTTTTCTTAACTAGTCTTAATTAAATAGCAGGTCACCAATTACAACATCAATGACATTTATCAGATAATCTGTCACATCAGGAGAATATCAAGTGCTCATGTCAACCAAATGAGAGACTCAAGGTGTCAGTGTGGACATTGTTCACTGCTTATCACTTACCACACTTTTTGCAACTGTGTGTCTGTGTTTCAAGTCATGATTCGTTCAAATATCGAACAGTGCAGTTGAGAATAAAAAATAAAATACATTTCTGCTGCCTGTTTCGCTCCCTGAAACTCTCCAGTGCTAAATTCATTATGCTTAGTGGGTACGAATCTTTTCAGTGTGTGGAATCGACTCCAATGATTCGCAGGTGACTCTTAATTTTCAGTGCAGATTGCTGAATCGACTCTTTTTGAGATCTTCGATGTAAATAGAATAAAACAAGATGGAGACTTGACACACAAAACCGACATACAGTACACTGTGTATGCTGAAAATATACAATCGTTCATCAGCTCTTCTGGGTCGGAAAAAATAGGGTAGTTTTAATTTTTTACAAGGTGATTGAATCAAACAGTGTCTCTACTTGCTGCCTAACAGAACAGAAGCAAGCTGTTGTGGACGGTTCAGTCAGGAACACCAGGCTTCTCCTCACATTCCCACAAACTAATGATAATATTACTCACACACTGAGTCCAGCAGGGTGGTCTACTGTAAAGAGTCTCCCTACCATAAACAAAGTCAGAGTGATCTTTCTACTCTCGCTTTTGTCTTTTGTTTTGTTTTGGGGTTTTGTTTTAAATGAAGATGACAGCGCGTGCAGTGTGATTCATACCTCAGATCAACTAATAATGAAATTACTCGGCAATTATATTTATACGGAAATTAAATAGCTATTATTATTATTATTATTATTATTATTGTCGATTTTTATTGATTTTGTTAATGACCTGCTGCAACCCTTATGCATCATAAAATTGCAATCCGGCTAAATTATCCCTAAACTAGTAAATGCATCGGTAATCTAATTACATCTTTTTTCAATAACTTTAACATAATACAGTTACCTTTTTCCTTTTTTTAAATCCTAATTACATAATCCGTGTATTGTATCCACGTATTCCGTTACTCCCCAAGCCTGTCCACACACACACACACACACACACATATACATCGCCTCCTCTCCTTTTGCTTGCGTGTGTGCGTGGGTGTGTGTGTGTGTGTGTGAAAAAACCCAGCCAGCAGAATCTTTACATGCAATGCGGTGCTCACACTGCGTCACCGAGTTGTACAAAAGGGGGACTGAAGCAGAGGCCCTATCAACCACAGAGGCAGCAGGGATGCTGCTAAGTCTCCCCACCCCCCCGTCCCTGCACGCAGGTGGTACAGTCCGGCTGCGTGTTAGCGATATTTAAATGAGCAGGGGAATGACAGAGGCTGCCTCAGACAGCTGGCACAAACCAGGAAGAGGAGAGAGAGGGGGGAGTGGATCCATCCGTCCCATCGGCTGAGTTTACTGTATGTATGGTTGAGTTAGAGAAACAGCAACAAGCATGCGGATGAGTGAGTGAATGGGAGCTAATGCTGTAGATGTGTGTTGCCTGTGTGGTCTGGCTGCCCCCAAACCCCTTCCTCTCTCTCTCTCTCTCTATCCCTCTCTCCTTCTCTCTGCCTCCCTTTCCCTCTCCCTGTGTGTGGTTATAGAGAAACAAGCCATCCCTAAAGCGCTAGTCCATCTCCATGTGTCTCCTCAGCTGGATCATCCAGTTGTTAAGGAGCCGCCTGTTCTCTGGTAGCCTCTCTCCACCCCGTGTTTATCTCTCTCCTGTTTCTCTTTCCCTCCTTTCTTAAAGCCACAGCTGTTCTGCTGTCAGCTCACGCTTTCCCCCCGTGGGAAACACTACATCAGTGTGTATGTATGTGTCTATGCGGGGGTGTTTGTGTGCGTGCGCGCGCGCGCTTGCGTGATCTCGTGTGCGCGCGCGCGCTTGTGTGTGTGAGAGAGACGGAGAGAGCAGAAAGAAGCTCATTTCAGTGGTGTGTGCTGAGTGTGTGCAGCTTTACACTTCAGTGTGGAGTGCCACGTTAGAAGGAGAGAGAGAGAGAGAGAGAGAGAGAGGGCCTGAACAGACAGAGTGCTGCCTTGTTTTGACAAGGTGTGCGTCTGGGGGTGCGCGTGCACAGGTTTTTTGTTGTTGTTGATTTTTTTTGTCACACTTTTCATGCACTTTCCAGACAGCGGGTGCAAAAGGCAGAGCACGAGCGAGTTGAGGTAAATTACAGGGCTAACATCCAGCCTAACGCCACATCAGTACTGGCGGTGTGTGTACATAGAAAGGCGTCGTGCCGCACCGCCGGCAGGGTCTCAGAGTACAGGATCAGTCCGTTGGAGTAAACTGAGCACACTGTATACACACGAGCTCATAACTACAAACTGGGCCATTATATCCAGAGACTTAACCCTTTAAAGGCCAGTAGCCGTCGGTGGAGCCACGTTTAAAACCCTTCGCACTTTTCCTACTGGATTAGTTTCACTGTAGTTACTGAATAATTCACGGTAGTGAATGCACCGAGTCAACAGTGCCTAATTTACAAATGACCAGGGTAGTCTGGACTGAAATTAGCTAGCCACTCTCACGTGCATCCAAATAATCCATTAACTGGCAGCTCGATTAGAATAAAAGCATTCATGTGGACACCTCAGTTAGAATGGGCCTGGGGGGAGCAGGGAAGGCCTGGGGGGAACAGAGAGGGCCTGGGGGAACAGGGTGGGTGCGGGGGAACAGAGAGGGCCTGGGGGAGCAGGGAAGGCCTGGGGGAACAGGGTGGGTGCGGGGGAGCAGGGTGGGCCTGGGGGAGCAGGGTGGGTGCGTAGGAACAGGGAGGGCCTGGGGGAGCAGGGAAGGCCTGGGGGAGCAGGGTGGGCCTGGGGGAGCAGGGAAGGCCTGGGGGAACAGGGAAGGCCTGGGGAGCAGGGTGGGTGCGGGGGAACAGGGAGGGTGCAGGGGAGCAGGGTGGGCCTGGGGGAACAGGGAGGGCCTGGGCCACCCAATCACACGCCTGGCCCACTCACCTGAGGGGAAGAGAGATTTTAAAGTATATGGCATCTTTTTTTTAAACATTGAATTTAAAGCTAATTTGTGTATAATATAGCACAAATTGCTAGCTTTGGCAGTATGTTGAGCAAAACTTGCATATTTTGTGATGTCAGTATTCCTATCTATCTATCTATCTATCTATCTATCTATCTATCTATCTATCTATCTATCTATCTATCTACCTACCTACCTACCTACCTACCTACAGTGGAACCTTGGATTGCAAGCATAATCCATTCCGGAGACGTGCCTGTAATCCAAATCCACTCGTATATCAAAGCGGGTTTCCCCATAAGAAACTCAGATAATTCATTCCACAACCCAGAAATATGTAAAATTATTTAAAATCATTTTTTATATAGAAATGTAAAAATGATTAGTACAAAATATAAAGTGAATGTATATAAAACAAAATAACCTGCACTTTAACATTAAAAAGAATCTTGGCTGGTGTGAGGGAGACGAGAGAGTGTCAGAAACAGGAATATCAAAGGCTACAACAAAAACACTGACACTGGAGTACAAACAAGAGTCAAAACATGAGCAAGGTAAACACTAGAACATGCTTCGGCAATAGCACGGGGAAATGCAAACTAATGCTTCCCAAGCTTAGTGTTCATGAGTCAATCTATTTATAGTCTATATAATTAGTCCTAATGTCCTCCGGCATGCACCGCTATTGGGAAAATGGGTGTGCCGCACATGCGCTCTGTGCGGGCAGATCCATAACAGAGAACAGGAGGATTATTGTGTGTTAGTTTTACTACAACTGACAGAATCACTGCAGTCTGTCACTCACTGGGATCTTCTTCTTTTCGTGCGACTTTAACAAGGAAACTATCCAATGATCTCTGCTTTTGCCTCCTTTTGAGGATTTTGTGGAAATGTGACATTGCATTGTCATTAAACAGATGAGTGATGCAAACACTAACAGTATATGCTAGCACGGAAGCCAAAATCCTGCAGTGCGTGAGAGAGAGGTTGTGATCACGTGAGGCTCGGCAGACGAATACTACTCGTATTGCCAAACATCGTTTGTTAACCAAGTCAAAATTTATTAAATTTATTAGCTTTTGGTTGAAAAAAGAAAAAAAAAAACAGTTCTGTGAGTAAACATTGTCCTTTTACACTTTATTGCAGTGTTTTAGGTTAGCGTCTTAATGTCCTTTTGATACATTTCATTCAGTTAAAAATATTTCTGAGGTTTGTCATGCAGCGAAATGAGGAGGGATATTTCTTGGCTTTTAATGTTGGAAACATTGCAAGATAAGTAAGGCGGTATAGTTGCTTTACCCACGGAAAAGTTGTGCATTTTGTTATTTTCAACAACTTCCTTGCTGCTGAATGTGAAGGAAATATCAAATGCTGAGCAATTTGACTGCAGTCACACAACGTACTTCTTTCTTTCTCTTTAATAATACCATCTGGGCGATGTTTTACTGAGACAGAAATCATTTGAAATGCTTCTTAACTACGAGCAGCTGAAAGCACTGACTAGACTCGCACACTCTTCGTTGTTATGGTAACGTTGACCCTAAACCCCATTCTTTGCTACTGACTGACGGTTCGTTTAGAAACTGCACTGTAACATAGCCTGTGTTGTAGGTTTGACTCTTTTTAAACAGTTTTCATGGTGTGATGTTAATACGACCCATTGTTCCTGTGTATTACTCTTAGGAATAAAGGCTTTTGTTTTAGTCCCTTAGACCAGTCTGTCTGCACATTTATTTCACACTGCCTGCAATACTGGCAAAGCTAACATATGCAGAAGGTGAAGATTGCTGAGGCAGCAATGTCCATTTTTTTTCCACAATAATAACTTGAGTGGTAGCCAAGTGATGGCCCACACTCACCACTTCATCTGGCCCACATACTGTTGTGATTACACATGAATCTGGCAGCCAGAATTCAGCCTTGAAGACATGCAAGTTTACAGCTCTGCCCATAATTGAAAAGTATTTGTTGCATTTAGTCATGTCAAGCTGACCATTTGACCAGCTTCTTACCACTGGGCCAATTTTGGCCCACAATATACTTGTTGTTGCCATAACTGGTACTTATTGTGCTTAAACCGTACCATATTTGGCCCAGATTTCTCTGTTGTCTGGGTTGAAAGATTTGCACTTCATGGACTGACGCTAGAGCCAGATGTCATCTGTTAATCCTTGCTGATGATAAACTGGTCTGCAACGAATCAATACACCATTTTTAGTAACCAAAGTCAACTGCAATCCTGAGGTCAGACGACCTTAGTTTTTTGTGAACATTTAAAAACTTAATGGCGAGTTCAGTTAAGACTCTGAAAGTAGCTACCAGCCCATTTCAAATAGTTTACATTGTTCTTTCATTGAGTAATCACATTCATAATGTCTTAGTACTTTCTCCATCCATGCATAAAATAAGTTCAAGGGCCAGTATTGTAACTTTTTCCACTTTTGGAGAATACACACAGACACTGACTGAAATGATTATACAACTATAAGCATTCAAAGTGAATAAATGTATTCAAAACGATAATAATCTACTCCTAGCTCCACTTTCTGGATGGTGAAGTTACTCGGGCTTTTTTTGCACAATGGACTTCATAGTGTGTTTACTAACCCAGGGTAGGTTTTAGTGGCTAAATTAAATTTAGAGAGGGATAATTTTGTCTGAGATATACCATTCTAAATTAAAGACCCAAAACCAGGATGTTATTTAGGGAGTCTTCTGTATGTGAGTTAGTACTGGAAGTAGGAGTTTTAGGAAATGTAGGGGTACTACCACTGCAGGATCTTTGTCAGTAATTCATCAGGCTTTCACAGCTAACTTTTTGTTAACCCTTTGGGTGTGTGGTTTTGTTTTGTTTTGTTTTGTTTTTACTACAGGACGTTTTTCAGTAACCTAGAATCTTTTATTGGGTACTCAGGAATTTTAGCCATCTTCCAACACTGGAACATTTTCAGGAATTCTTTTAAGGAAGTTAGGAAATTTAGGTGCATTGCCACGGCAGGAACCTTGTCAGGAATTCGGGAGCTTTTTCAGATACTCCGGATCTTACAGTCCTGGAGGGACCCGGGCTGGTTTTAATTTCTGGGCTGTAGTGCCAGAACCTTTAGAAATCCAGCTTCAGAATTGGAAGAGAGTTGGGCCAGAAAGTCGTTTTTAGTGAACATTGCTTTTGCAAACCTCGCAAAAAGACTGACTGTCATCTGCAATTTTAAAAACCAGCCTTTAGCTAACAAGCAGTGACGTCAAAAAATGAAGTGTGTAGGCTATGTTGTGCTTGCCTCTAGTGTCATATTGCTTGAGGCAAAAAAGGGTTATTATTGCCTCTGTCATATTTGAGTAGCAAAGCAAACACAATAAATCACTACACATTTACAAAAATGTTCCCTTGGATTCCTTGTACAGGAACAGTGTAGTTCTCATTCATACTGTTTTACAAACCCTTCCGTTTCTGGAAAGCTTCCAGACCCTCAGCAGTGCAGTTCATTACAGAGTTGCATTTTTACGTTTTTGATTGTGAAACAAAGAGTTTGGAGTAGACTTCTCTTTATTGTGCTGTTGAAGAAAATTATCGTTATTAAGATGGAACGAGTCTGACATTTGACCTTGCTCTGCCTTAATAGTTGGGTTGCTTGCACAGTTGTAAACAAACATTTGTGCCCACGTAATTGTGTCATCTGTCACAGTTTGAACTGTGGGCGGCACGGTGGCGCAGTAGGATGCTTTTGTGCTTGACAGCCTCAGAATCCCTCGAATGATCCTGAGCTTGGGTTACTGCCTGCACTGGGTTTCTGTGCATGTTTCCCCCCATGCCCATGTGGGTTTCCTCTGGGATCTCTGGTTTCCTCCCGCCTCCAAAACGCATGTTGGAAATTGGACTGGCTGTGATAAATTGTTGAATGGGTACATGCCTTTGAAGCACTGGATTCCCATTCAGGATATGTCCTCGCTTTGCACCCAGATCTACCCTGACCCTGACCAGGATAAAGTGGTTATTGAATGACTGAGTCAGTGCTAGCATGTTCCCACACTAGCAACATTGGACCAGAGGCAGGGAGTTATTTTGGAACTAATACTGATCTCAGACTGCAACCTCTTCATGATTGCTGGCGAAACAGTCTAAAGAGCATGTTAGTTGAAGCTCGTTCGTTGAGGTCAGGAGCTTTTAAGGTTTAGTTGAGATCAGTGAATAATTGTATTTTTGGTAAAAGCTCTTCGTGTTTAGCCATGCCCAATTGAAATTATGCCACATGAAGAGTGCACTGCTTGTCTAATTGGACGCTGGTTAGATGGTATATGTATTTTAAAGCCAAACGGTGACACAAAACCTTAAACTCTACAGTGGCTTGTGCTTTGGGGCTGAATTAGAAATCCATTTATTGTAATCTACGAGTCATCTTTTGGGAATGAAAAGAGTGAAATAGGCTTTTGTGGCGTGAGCAGGATGGGCATTACATAACCATGGAGCCTGTAGCTCCAAATATAACCATCATTAAGAGATTAGACAGTACCAGCGTGCTCGCCTGTGTGTCTGGGCTGCTGGACTTTCACTGTGTTACAGCCGTACTAACATGTGTAGGTTATTCTCCCACTGCACTGTGTCCCACTGAATGTGATGAGTGTTTCATAACTATATGCGAAAGTATACTTGGGATATAATAATAGGCTTGTGTCATTATTACATGGTTAGCCTGTGGAAGGGAGTTGAGAAGTGACCGATAAAGCAAGATGAGAGAAAGAGGAGAGATACAGAGAATAAGAGAATAAATCTGGGTGTTTACTTGCTGTCTTTATCTCTTTGATAATGTTCTTTGGTCATGAGCAGCAACTGTCATAATTATCCTCTTCATCTGCCCCGTAGCGTCAACCCACGTGTTCAACTTGCATACTGATCTGCATGCGAGCCTGTTATTAGTCATGCAGTTAAATTACTGAACCAAAATGTAGCGTTATCGTCGAAAACGGTGAAAGGCTGAGTCATTTTGAATACCATCTAAACACATGCTGGGTTTATTTCTTTAATTTTGGTTATTTACCTTTTTTCGTATGACTGCTTTTTTATTTCTGAAAATTATTTCGTGATTATTTAGTGAAGGCATGCATAGGTAACATGAAGTAAGAAAGCAAGCTTTCCTAAAATCGAATTGAGATTAAAAGGTGCCTTGTATTTTCTCTGTACGCAACCTGATATTGATGCATAACAGCGCTCAAATTCGAGTGCGTGTGGAACGACTGAAATGACTAAGATGAAATATTCAGTACTTTAGCACAAGCTGTTTCAGGACCTGGGCAGTGTAGCTGATTAATCATGTAGTGAGAGTTAGTAATCATGGTTTAGGTTGAAATAGTACTTCTTGGTGCATGTGCGTGTGGACCATGTTTCTAATACATTGTGGGGACACAATGTCCCCACAATGTGATATAAGTCTGTTATTTTTCCTTGTGGGGACATATTTCTGTCCCCATAAGGGAAAACTCAATTTTACAAAAATCTGTGAAAACAATAATTTAAAAAACCCTGAAATAGTTAAAAGTCTTGTATTTTGTTCGGTTACTTATGGTTAAGGTTAGGGTTGGGTAAGGGTTAGGGTTGTCATAGTTAGGGTTAGGGTTATAGAAATGAATGGGAGGTCCCCACAAAGACATAGATACAAACGTGTGTGTGTGTGTGTGTGTGTGTGTGTGTGTGTGTGTGTGTGTGTGTGTGTGTGTGTGTGTCTCTTGAGGCTGTGGGGGGTTTGGGGGTTATTTTCTTATATTGAGGTGGGAACCAAAAGCAGCATTCCTTGTGGGAACCACAGAAATGTCTCCACAAGAGGCTGCAGCTCTTCAAAAAACTGTAACTTACAAAAAAAATAACTAAAAGAAGAAAAAGTTTTCCTTTTGGTTACTGATGTGAAGGTTAGGGTTTAATTAAGGTGTCGCATAACATGAATTAGCAATGGAGTTATGTCGCAAGTATCCAGGAGAAATGTGTCTGTGTGTGTGTGTGTGCATGTGTGCATGTGTGCATGTGTGCATGTGTGCGTGCGTGTGTGCGTGCGTGTGTGTGTGTGTGCGTGTGTGTGTGCGTGTGTGTGTGCGTGTGTGTGTGTGTGTGGGCAGGAGCTCCAGTGTCTCTGCAGAACAGGGGCAAGACTGCACTCTTTAAATATGCATGAGCTTTATGAATTTTTGATTACTGCTTACATCACACACTGAACAGTTCAGAAGGGGTTGGAAGAACTCAAACCCAGTTCGAAAGGATGCTGATGAAAACTCTCGTTATGGTTTTTTTTTTTTTTTTTTTCCTGATGAAAAATGTTAAGGAGGTCTATGGGAAAAAAAAAACCCACGTAGTGAGTGAGTTAGCCAAATAAAGATCCGGCTCTCTGATTAATCTCTGGGTCCTACAGTTGTTTAAGCAAAGTCTAAAGAAGTCTTGAGAATATCCAGATATCTGGTACATCCTTAACATTGATTTGGAGAATGAAATTCATGCAGGAATGCAATTCAATCACTTGACATAATACTTACCAACCCTGGACACACACACACACACACACACACACACACACACACACACACACACACACACACACAATTATGTTCTTCCCCAAAAAGCTCCATTGTATTGCAGACACAACCATCTGTTGATTTCTAGCCTGAGGTGTTTAACACATTCCACTTTCCTCTGTCCTGCTGCGGAGAAACAGGCACAAAAACAGCGAGACGTGGATGTGGATGCTGATAATGAATAGAACTTAGTTAAGGTTTCATAATACCCTTAATTCACCGCCTGTCCCTTCTATTCTCTCTTCCTCTCTCACTCTCTCTTTCTCTCTCACACTCTCTCTTTCTCACTCTCTTTCTTGCACTCACACTCTCGTTCTCTCACTAACTCACTCTCTCTCTCTCTCTCTCTCTCTCTCTCTCTCTCTCTCTGGTAGACCTGCGCGGTGGACGTCATCTTTTAA
>JAQLOM010000038.1:10658092-10688972 GCA_030068315.1 Chrysichthys thysi | reverse complement strand
TGAGTGAGTGAGTGAGTGAGTGAGTGAGTGAGTGAGTGAGTGAGTGAGTGAGTGAGTGAGTGAGTGAGTGAGTGAGCTTTTGTTATTCACCAGTTCTTAAAGTTATATGAAGTAAAAAAAAAAAAGCATATTTGACCAATTTTGCATACCTCTGATAATAAATTTCAATATTTATTATTATACTGCATGAAAAGAAAATTGAAAAAATATGAAAATCATATGATCTTATTTGCTTTCTATGCAAATTCCTAACCCAGACTCTATTCTTATACATGATTTCCATATGTAAGTATGTATGTGATAATGAGCTGCTTTTTGAAGAAGCATGGTAATGACAAGACAAACTCATTAACCAGGTGAATGAAAAATGCGTTCAGATATTCCTTAATTCTGACGAAAAAAATGATTTTTATCCCTCATCATTCTGCAACACACATGAATTTACAAAATTTAAACTGAATTGGCAAAAACTGTATTTAAAAAATCTTTCGGTCTCTAAATCAATTTTGCAGCATGCTATAAAGGACAAACAGAAATACTACTTCTGTGTACACACTGTATTTGTGCACTAACAAATAATGGCCTTGTGTAAAAAAAAAAAAAAAAAAAAAGGAATAAGAATGCTACAAACCACTGCAGTATTTACAATGAAAGAAACCTGCACACAGCTACAGAATTTAGAATGTTGCAAACAGATGCAGAATTTAACATTTAAAATGCTGCAAACATCTGGAAAATTTAGAACTGGGAATGCTGCAAACATATGCAGAATTTAGAATGTAAAATTCTGAAAACTACAGGTGAAAAATTTAGAATGCTGCAAACACCTACAGAATTTAGATTTAAAATGCTGCAAACACCTGCAGAATTTAGATTTAAAATGTTGCAAACACCTGCAAAATTTAGATTTAAAATGCTGCAAACATCTGGAAAATTTAGACCTGGGAATGCTGCAAACCTATGCAGAATTTAGAATGTAAAATTCCGAAAACTACAGGTGCAAAATTTACAATGTTGCAAACACCTGCAGAATTCAGATTTACAATGTTGCAAACAGAATTTAGAATTAGGAATGCTGCAAACAGCTGCAGAGCTCAGCATTCTTAAACCCCTAACGGATAAAAGACAGAATTGATGGATGTTTTCTCATCTTGTCCGTTTGTTCTCACGCTGTGCATTATAACACACCCACCCAGCCTTCCTCCATAATGCCGAGCCCCGCCCATGACGTCAGCCGCTATAAAAGCGTTAATGGCTGGCCGGAAGTGACGCCACACGTCTCAGGGCTCGAGCTCAGAGGTTCCTCCCGCTGCACAGACTGTGTGTGTGTGTGAGACCCGACACCGTGCCGTGCTCGTGTTTGTGATGGCGATGAAGCTGGCTTACTGGGACATCCGAGGGGTAAGAGATGAGTGCGGGTTGCGTGTTTTAGCTCGAAGCTGCAGCTCTGCCTGGCTGAGTAGCTGCTCTGAACACGAGCGAACCCGCAGCAGCAGCAGGAGGCCTACTGACACTGAGCCAGACAGCCTGCACTCACTGCCCTGTTTACACTCCACAGGCAGCACGGGGCTTATTGCTAAAGTCCAGTCTAATGAACCGGAGTGAGTGTGAACATGAAGCGGGGCGAAGTGACTCGGATCTGCAGCAGTGTGCGGGACTTTAGTGCGTCTCTCCACACGGTGTGTCCCTCAGTCACACAGGTGCACGCGCCGAGTCTGGGTTTGAACCGTGTGATGCGCGCGCGCCCGAGGCAAGGCGAGGTCCACATCTGGTGAACATCAGGATAAAAGAAATAATCAAATGCTGCTTTATTGAAACTCTGAAACGCGTTGAATATGTTACACTATAACGATGTTTGTGATGTGCATATCGACTCTGGCCTTAATCTGATGGTTGGTTTGTTTGGTTTTTTTGTTCATTATTCATGTGAGAAGCTGGTCATTTGCTTTGTGACGTCACGGGGGGGGATTTGGCCAAAGCAGTCACAAGGAAGTTGTAATTGAGGAAAAGCTTTCAGTGAGCTCAAACATCAAGGATTAGGGTCAGGTTTCACTGTGCAAGAAAAAAGAAAAGTGCCCTCCGCCCCACTCGTGGTTTTTGTAATGCTGTTTAAGGTCATATTTATTTGGATAAATGGCAACGGTTGGACTTTAACTTTGCGTAAAGTTCCAGAGACTTACCTTGGCTATTTCGACATCTCTGACGTGACAAACACATGAGGTATCACGATGACGAAGCTGATCTGTTTGAGGAGCTGAAGGAGCTGGACAGGATAAAAGATGGCCAGAAAAGCAGAAAAAATGTCGTCTAAAATGATGGAAAACAAAAGTTTAAACCAAAGAAACGTTGATGCGCTCTTAGAATTCACGTATCTTGCACGCCATGGAGAGTTGTGTGTTAATGAAATCATGAGGAGTCATTTTTCTATAAGCGCTGACGCAACATTCACAATAATGTATTGATGTGGGATTTTTACTTACTACCTTCGCCAGTGTGCGTCACGATGATTTTATATTTATGTAAAAATAAGCAAACAAACACTTTGCATGATGTTATATTGTTTATCAAGATGTAGAGTAAAATTGGATTGAATGAATAAATTGATATGAAACCATTAACACTGGTCAGCTATGAGGTGGGGGACTGCAAGAAAGCTATTTGAGTGCTGGAAGGGGAGTAGAATCATCTAGACTGCATTTCCGCAGGGAAAATGCAAAGTGTGCTTGCTCAAATGTTGCCAGCACCAGCAAGCGCACTAATAACTCTCAAGGTCCTAAAGAGTGCCGGTTTTGGCACAGAATTGCACGGAAAAGCACACAAATGACTCCTCAGGGTCCTAGAGAGCACCGGATTTTCGTGGAATTTCACGGAAAAACAGGAATACCGAACGAATGACAAGGGGTAATGTAACCATTTGAACAAGCAATCATGCCTGGATTGGCACAGATGTCTCAGAGTTGGAACGGTGTCTCTAGTTCAAAAGCGGGGTCAAAAAATACGGGTGAACGAAATAAAAATAAGTAAAATACAACTTAAGAAGAACAATAGTGTGCCTGCAGAGCAAGCGTACTAATTAGTTGAGCAGATCGGACCTGCTCCCTAAAAAAGAACATGAGTTCCCAGCATTATTCAAAACCTGTCAACCTTGTTTTGTTTAACAGCTTGCTCAGCCCATTCGTTTACTGTTGGAGTATACTGGCACCGAATGGGAGGATAAATTCTATTCCTGTGGTGAAGGTAAATGGCTACAATCCAGTTCATCATATAATTAAATGGCAGTTCTTTTAATTCACTTTTAGACAGCTTTCAAGATGAGCGATAACGGCTCAAAACGAGTAGATGAGTTCATGCAAGTACAACTTAATTAAAGCAATGTCAATATTGTCTGATTAAAAATAGAATTATGGTTTCAATCTAGCAGTGTGCGTGCATGCATTCACATGAAGATTTTTAATTACAGCTCCCAATTATGACAAAAGCTGCTGGTTCGACGAGAAACCCACGCTTAAAATGGACTTTCCTAACGTAAGTGGTATTAAGAGGAAGAAAAATAAAATTGCACCTTGTTGTTTGAAGTAATCTACAGTAATTCTGCTTTTCTTTTTAGCTGCCGTACCTTGAGGATGGAGAGAGGAAGATTGTGCAGAGTAACGCCATACTGAGATACATTGCTCGCAAACACAACCTCTGTGAGGGCTCACTTTTTATTCATCTTAATGTTTTAGATGGTGGTGGTTGGGCAGTTAAGCTGTTCTCAACACAGAATTTGATTTATTGTTGTGACACTGGAATAATAGTCATTTGGTTTCATGCTGCAACAATTTTTAAGCCATTTTCACACAAGTGTGTCATGCAAGTGCATTTAAAAAAAAAAAAAAGTGTATAAAGACCGAATACTACTAGCTAAATAACACGGAAGGAAAAGCTTGAAGTCATTTAAATCCAGGTCTCTATGTTCGACTGAAGGTCTTTGTGCTACAGTGCTGTTGGGGAAACAACCCTTGACGTGTTGCAGTGTCTAAATAAAAAAATATTATGCAGTCTATGGCATCTTTTTCAGCGTTTATTTACTATGACTCTAGGTGGGGAGACAGAGGATGAGATGATCAGAGTGGACATCCTGGAGAATCAGGCGATGGACTTCCGCAATGGTTTTGTCATGCTGTGTTATAGAGACTTGGTAAGTGTCTAGAGCAGTGGTTCTTAAACTATGTTGCAACCCAACACTCACCCCCCCCCCCCCCCCCCGTCATATTTTAATGACGCAAGACGTGAGCCGTGGCTCAAAAATGGTTGGGAAACACTGAGCTATAGGTTACAAAGTTCAGCTTCCGGAGTAATTCGGTTGCTGTCTGCTTTTGTTGCTCAGTCGGACGTCTTTTCTCATGACTCAAATTTTTATTTAGCCATGCCCTCGCGACCCATTCTTGAGAAATCCCATACTTTAAGAACCACTGGTCTAGAGTCTTATTTAAGCATTGAGTGTTATTTAAACAAAATTGTTCTTGTTAACTGTGTGACGTTGGCTATACAGACAAAGAGGGCCTTACTCAAAGCTGATGGCTTAAGTTCAAAGATTTCAGTATTGGGTTGTGCAGCGGCTCATGTTGATGTTCTGGACGGCCCATTCAGAGTGTTAAAATGAGCTGTGCATGGTTCAAGAAGCAGATCATGTTTCTTCTCCTTTTGCAATGAAAGGCAGCAGACAATTTGAAAATAAGCAAATGGATTTTCCCATTATTGTTTGGCAGCTGATAGAATAGCATTTCATCCAGAACATCCATTTTATGTAATTGAAACCTTAGACAGGGAGAAAAATGTCTGTTACAGATAGTTGCAAAAGTGCTACCACAGGTGAATGGACAAAACACAAAGGACTTAATGTTTTTTGTGTTGTGCAACAACAGTTACGTAAAATGCATTAAATGTAATGGTGGCACGAGATTTAAAATCAAGGTTGTGAAATCATAAGGTGTGCAGGATGTAGGCTTTTATATTTATCCATTCATCCATCTATCTATCTGGGGGGGCTAAGGGGTTTTATCACCCTCCATTTTCAATATTGACTCATTATTACATATGTGTACCTCACAGCTTAATGGTATTCATAGTTATGCATTTCTTTTCCAGGATAGCAAAAAGCAAGGCTACTTGGATGCACTGCCAGGAATCCTGAAGCAATTCTCTGCATTTTTGGGGGAGAGAAAGTGGTTTGCTGGTGATAAGGTAAAAATCTTTACTGGAAGGAACATGTCGGCTACATAAAACGTTCTGGCTTTACACTGGAAATGTCTCGTGCTGCAGCATTCTGCGGGCCGTGTAATTAATCCTGCATACTTTGATGTAGATCACATTTGTGGACTTCATCATGTATGAATTGTTGGACCAGCACCGTATGTTTGAGCCCACATGCCTGGACAACTTCAAGAACCTCAAAGATTTCCTGGACAGATTTGAGGTTTGGGTTTAAACCCTTTTTCTTTTTTTCTTTTTCCTTGAATCTTATATGGACCTACAGTTATTTTGATGTCTTCATAAAACATTAAATATGTAAAACAAAATAAGCAGAATGTTAGCTAACTGTTGTGCTGTTATTCTATCTAAGGCTCTTGAGAAGATAGCGGCGTACATGAAATCCAGCAGGTTCATGAAAACACCTGTGAACAACAAGATGGCAAAGTGGGGAAACAAGAAGGAATGAAGACCGTGGCACTTTTCTTGTGACGATGGGAATCTAGGTGCTATTGTGGGTGGCGAAAATGGAGTTTTTGCCAAGCAATATTATAGATGACCTTTAAAAGCATTAAAATGCATAAAACAGCAGAGATGTAGTACAGTCAAATTAGGGCAACGTATTTTGCAAATAAAGGCACAAGCGCAGCACTTATAATTAAATTTGAGTTGTTTGAAGTAGGAAAAAAAATGTGACTTGTTTAAAAATGTTATTTTCTTTATTAACTTTAAAAGACACTTTACTCCATTCATATTTTCATTTAATAAAAACTGGAAGTTCTTGTTCACTGCTGTTTCTATTTTGCTCTAAATTAAGACACAAGAAGCATGGTCATGCTGAAACGGCACCAGGATTCAGAACATTCTCCATGTTGTTTTTCATATAGCAGAATGTCACATATGTTGTAACATAGTGTATGATAAAATTTAGAGTGTTTTTTTTTTTTTTTATAAAGGCACTTTTTATTTGAGCATCAATACATTTCAAATAGGTCGAAGGTCAGGAGTTTTTCTAGATAGTAGTGATCACATGTGTTGATGATGCACACTCTTAAAGTCCAGTCTATAATGTAAAGAGGAATGTGTATGTACAAAAAGACACGAGCAATATGGAGAGTTTATGCTATAATCAGTGTGTCTTACAAATAGTTTCTGGTTTTAGTGGCTAGATTAAAGCATTTCAAAGAATCTATAAATATTCAGCTGTAAATATGGCTTAAATGGTGTAATCATACATATACTTTCTCTAACTTCATATTAAAATTTAATCTTGTTCTAACAACAGTGTTTATACGATAAATAGGATAAGCAAAGGATCAAAAAAGGCATCACATGAAACAAAACACACTTATTTATAATTGTTCTGGGAGTATAACTTCCGTTGATATTTATCTTCAGATCATAAACTTGTTTTCACGAACCAACAAATGATGATGGGGCCAGCAGGTAATCACTGCGCATATCTCTCGAGCGAATCCATCAACTGGTATCGGCCTCCTCGCTCAAGGCCAGGGTGTCGGGCTCAGCGGCCATTGTAGTGATTATATTCCGCTTCACTGGCAAGCTGCAAAAACACGTGCATGTTCATGTACTTAAATATAACACAAAAAACCACGTAAATACACTTTCCCATAACTTTTGTTATTATAAATGTTTAATTATTAATCCTGGAAGACCCAGACCAACTTCTAATAGGAAAATATCTCCATTGGCTAAAATGATACAGACCCTGTGAACACAAAAACAGGTGAGTTTTTTGTTTGTTTATTTTTAATTGAACCCTTTCCTACTACATTCCTTATGAGACCTCCTGGGATGTCCATCAACCAATCAGTGGGTTGAATAGAAGAGTGAAATAAAAGTTAGGGTTAAATATAACCCCAGGGGTTCTACAGGGTTAATTTTATATTTGGGTGCTTGAAGTGATGTATTATTAGAGTTGCTCCAATAGCACAGGTTAAACAGTGTGTGTGTGTGTGTGTGTGTGCGCTTTTATACATACTGCCATAGATGATTTAACCGCCTGCAGTTGGAAGAAAACACGACCTCCTTCTTCAGGGCACACAGCTCGTATATCATCACGCTTCATCCCCAAAAGCAATGCTCCATTCATCATACCCAGGTTCCGTATAGTCCTACACACACAAAATTCACACTCGTAAAAGTGTGAAAAACGCTGCATGGTTTATAGCACTGTATTATAACTGAATATGGTGCCAACGCTTCACACATGGATGCAATCCTACTTAACAGTGCTCTTAACAGTTCTGTACTTTGCTCCCTTCAGAAAACAACAGAAGGGCAGCAGCAGTGAGTAAAAGGCACATAAAGTGAAAATCCCATACATGAGTAACTAGTTTATTGAGTAACTCTGCCCTTATAGGCTTTTGCATATTTTATAGTCAGTTGTAATCTGTAATTAACACATTTGCGGCCTAATTGTGAATAAACCTCAATTGTTTAATGTTTAATTGTTAAATAACATCAGCTTTATTTGCTTCTTGATGGGGTTTTGACCAAACACCTAACAATAGTTCATATAATAGTGAACTGTCAATCCACACATTTACAAATACAATGGACCCTCAGCTCGCGAACGCATTGGATAGCGAACAAATCGGCGTACGAACTAAATTCCCGAACATATTTTGTACCGACCGACGAACCGGCCAACCCACGCTTTGCGACACAGACATTCAGTTCCGGTCAAGCACTCAGACAGTGAACATGTTTAACGCATTTTTCGTTGTGTTCCTCTGCATATTTGCTCTATGAGCTTCATTATGGGTCCCAAGAAAGTGAAAAGTGGAAATGGTAGTGATGGAAGAAGCCTAAGCGTATAACAGTTGAAATAAATAAAGAAATAATCGCAAAACATGACAACCGTCTCTGTATCCCTCCGCCACCTTCCACCTACACCAGCAACTACGTCTCCACCGCAAAGGGAACGTGCATTAAAATCATCTGTTTATTTTATTTAGGTTTATTTTTCTATAATTAAGCTTATTTTATTTTTATTCTATGTTTTATTGCCCCACATAAACCCATAATACACTTTAAAAAGATGTTTTGAGGCCTGAAACACATTCATTATCTTTACAATCATTTCAATGGGAAAAATTGTTTCGGTTCGCGACCAAATCAGGTGTAAGTTCGTGAGCCGAGGGTCCACTGTATATTGAATGCACAAATTATTATTTCATTATTTATTAATATTATATATAGGTATTGTTTCAGTGTGACCATAGGTAGATGGTAGGTTATGGCACAAAAATAACTGTTTCCTATTATGACGTTGAATTAACTAATGTTCATTCCAATACATGACTTTGGTTAATATTAGGTTTTGGCATACCCCGTGATTTCTTTAATTTACAGATAATAGACAAACAAATGGAATTTAAAGATATGTCTATGCATACTGTACACTCACCAGCCATGTTAGTAGCTACACCTGTACTACTGATTACTGCAATTATCTGATCAGTCAGTCATGTGCAATCCATAAATTCACATGTCCATAAAATGCAGATACAGCTCACGCGTCAAGTAATGAACTGGATTGCCGATGGCTTGCCAGGCCTCCTCCCATGACATCAGTGCTGATATCTCTTTAAAGCTCTTGTGGCTGAATGGACACAAATCCCCACAGCCATGTACCAAACTCTAATGGAAAGCCTCCCCAGAAGAGTAGACGTTATTATAACAGCAAAAGGGGATGAACTCAGGATTATGTCTAGAATTTTGGAATCCATGCATGCGAGTGTGATGGTGAGGTGTCCGCATACTTTTGGCCGTACAGTGTATGTATTCATATATGCATGTTGTCACAATATTGTAAAGATTTATTTGATATACTCTACACCTAAGGAAACTGTACCTGCATTTTTCATTCATTAATGAATTAACAGTATGACAGTTGTACACTGAACAATACAAAATGATACCCAGAGCTAACTAAAGTCTAAATACGACAGTCAGGCCAAAACTGCCTGAAAGGAACGTTAAACGTACGGCAAACTATCAGGCACTGATCACGAGTACATGATAATAAAGAGGGTCGTCAGAGCTGAGCAGATACTTGTGCTATCAGAAAAGACAGCTGCAGTATCTCTTCGTTAACCAGTGACAAGAGTGGGACACTCCCAAAGCATAACGAGTTGTGCCAAGCAGTCTAGTTACCCATTACATATATAAATGTAATCGGACACCAAGGAGGTCCATAGGTTGTTGTTGCTGCTTAGTCATAGAGGAACATGCCATTTCTCCACACCCTATTTCAAGCTTTCGGACACACTATAGACAAGATACAGATATACACTACAGGCCAAAAGTTTGGGCCCACACTCGGATTTCTAAAAGATAAATAAAATAAACAATACACTGCTTTGTCAAACCTTTAGTACAAGAAAATATTAGAAATGCTTAAAACAAATGTAACGGACTGGTTTTCAGTATTTTATAGATTGTAGTAACACATTTAGCCACAAAGGTTGAAACTATTGGTTCTGAAGAAGATACATCAGGTCTGTCTTTGGTGTATTGACATTCACTTTGTGTTGGAATTCTATAATTTAATATAATTTATAATTATAAGTTGTTGAATTTTAATTATTCATGTCAGAAATCGATTGGCTCTTGGCACCTGTCTGCCTTGTGCCAAGGCAGTTTGTGAGAGGGTTCATGCACTGTCTGTGCCTGGTTTCAATCTTCTGTTGTAGTGAATCACAACTGAAAGGTTAGAATTTTTGTTTGTCAGGCGGCGGATGGGGGATAACTTAGCTACAAAGGCAAAAGACCTTGCCAGTGTGTGAAACTGAGAAAAATGACTTTAAAGTTTCTGTTTTGTCCAGACAAAAATATTATAGGTAGGACTCCCAAAATTTCACAACTAGTTACTTGTGAAATTTTGGGAATCCTACCTATAATATTTAAATTTTAAAGTCATTTTTCTCAGTTTCACACTCTGGCAAGTTAAGGACTTTTGCCCTTGTAGGGCAGATAAGGGCAAGCACAGAATGTGTTGCTCCTACAGTGAAACATGGAGGTGGATCGGTGATGGTATGGGTGTGTTTTGGGGAGGAAGATCTGTAGATTTAGTTCAAATTTAATGGATCATGAAAAAACGAGTATCACTCAATTCTTCAACATCACACAATTCCTTCTGTTTTATACATCATTGGACAAAACATTATATTCAGTCCAAAGAAAAGTCAAACGTCTTGGCCTCCCCAATGTATATTACACTTGTATACATTACACTTCAAAACCAGCCAGATACAAGGATTTCTAAAAATTTTCTTGTAATAAAAGTTTGACAAAGCAGTGTATTGTTTTTTTTTGTTTGTTTGTTTGTTTGTTTGTTTTTTAAATCTGATGGAAGGCCCAAACTTCTGGTATGTATTGTGGCAAGCTTCCTTCCAAGGATAAATGAATTTCAGTCACTAAATCTATGCATCTGGTGAAACATACCACGTGTTACGCCATGACCGGAACAGTATTTTATGAATGAAACAGCATCCAGGCTTACAGTGTGGCTTTGTAAAATGCAGTTTTGAATAGTTAATGCACCATGCTAAATGGTTCCTTACGAGTTGGAAAAGCCCTTGTACTGTAACCAGGTCCTGACTTCCTCTGGGCTGGATTTCATGTCGAGATTTGGAGGTCGGTTCATTCTCTGGCACAATGGTAAGACAGAAGACAAAGTTAAACAAGCTCTTGTGTGGCTCCTCGCTTTCTTGATGTGCAGATCAGAAAGTATAGCAAATGGTGGATGATGCTTTGAAATAATGGAAAACTGGATGAACTTACTGCTGGCTCTTCCCTATTCATGGGCTCGAGAACATTTGGAGGCACATTACCCTCCTCACTGCGATTGTTTCGCACTATCCACCATTGCCTGGACTTGTTTACCACCTGTAGGAACATGTTTACATACAACTTCTCATGTACACAGTGGTTTTTCTTAGATTTAAGCTGAGCAAACCGTGCTAACAAAACATTGTTGCTTTGTGGGAAAGAAAGTATGTACATTTAAAAACAAAAAAAAAAAAGACTGAGGAATTTCAATCTAGCCAGTCAGTTAAACCCATTTGATTTTACTTTATAGTATTTGGGTAAAGGTTTTAGACATTGTCACAAATTAGATTTTACAGAAATCCTGGCCTTGATCTAGATTCCCAATGAGCAAAAGATTATTTAAAGCTATAAGACTGTATAAGACTAAAAAACTATGTAAGAAAGAAACATTCAGAGGAACCAGACTCTACAGACCCACTCTCCTCAGGGTGACCCCAGGTAATGGAATTTTAATTCTATTATTTGGTCATACAGTGTCTAGTCTTTAAAAAAAAAAAAAAAAAAAAAAAAACAGTATAAAATGTGTTGAAAATATACTGTACGGAAACTTAAGTGAACAGGAGTGAATGAATCAAGTATATGACTTTATAGCAATAGATCTTACCTGCACTATGTCACCTTTCATCACACTCAGTTCCTGACCGTTTCTGGCTGTGAAATCATAAATCACTCGCATGTAGATTGGAGGTTCTCCTGAGCTACAGGCCGAAAAAAGTACAGATTGGGTAACAAATAACGGCTTTGTATATGCATAACTTTACAATTTCCAGTGTCCATAAAGCTCCTAAATGTATGTGTTATACAGTTTACAGGTAGTCCTCAAGTTAGGATGGAGATGCGTTCTTCCACACTCATCGTAAGTCAAACCGCTGTGTTGAACCACTTAGCCTAGCTTAGGTATCTCAGCCTTGCTTAGCCTACCATAGCCTAGCTTAGCATAGCCTACCCAGGAGTCTTTTCCTGTAGAAGACCACACACACTCACTGAAGACTTCAGTTTGTCAGAGAGGTCCGCACCTGGTGGAGGCAGCAGCACTGTGCCTCTTAGCTCCATCCAGCCATGACACCCCGCTACACAAATACTGAGCTCTGGCTACAGACAGCTGCCGCTGAAGCTGTTCCATTAATAATCACACAAAAACCTGCGGTAATGCACTGTACAGTACACAAGTTAACTCGGTGAGTTGCGGGAGAGAATGAGGCATCTTGTGAAACGAGTGATCCCGACATCGTCCGCGTACTTCCGGGCGTTGGCCATGTACTTCTGGGAGTCAGCCATGTACTTCCATGTGTTATCCGTGTGCTTCCGGGTGTCAGCCATGTGCTTCTGGGTGTCAGCTATGTACTTCCAGGTATCGTCTGAGCGCTGGCCTGTCTGTGAAGCCTTCACCACGAATTTTAAATATTTTCTAAATATTTTACAACTTTTAGCAGATCACAGTCCTCATCGTAACTTCAAAAAATCGTAAGTATTTCCAAAGAACTCCATTTTTGTTTCATCTTTTGTTCCAAAAGAGTTCTGTTTTGTCTGTGCTTCTTTTGCAGCAGAGGTATTTAGTGTGTGATGCATAACTCGAGATGACTGCAGTGTAGTTCATTACTTATTGTTCTCTGTGTAACTGTTGTTCCAGATGCTTTCAGGTCATCCTGCAACTCTTTTCAAATGACTACTGGCTAATTGCCTAATGTCTAATTGTAACTCTGGGAGCACCTGTATTTGTATAGCTCTGTTACCAGTAGGCACTGTCACCAAACAGCTTTACAGAAAGTTAGAGACAGATTTCGATTCCTAATGAGTAAGCCAGAGGTGATATTGATTACTAAGTTTGTATACCGTATAAAGGCAAACATTACAAAGTGTGTTGAAAGGTTGTTCAATATGAGTATATTGTACATTTCTTGCATCAATATCAAAAACAAAGTGAAATCTTTGATGTGTTTGTTCTGAAAATTGTGATTTAAAAAAGTGATTAAGGTATTATGATTCAGTTGGTAATACTGTCCACTTTACTCATAATAATCAGTTGTAGCAGCAGTATTATTACAAACTATTATTTACCGTTCAGGCAGAACACCCAAAGGCCTGTTATCCTGGAATGGAAAGCAAACAGCTTGTGTCAACAATGTTACTATTAAACTACAACCATCTAAATAGAGCTTACATGCAGTGATAGGAAATGAGTAATTCATTGTGGCTGTGGTGTTCTCAGGATCAGACGTGCAACCCTTCAGTATCAAAACATGTTAAGCTTAATGATTATTTCCAAAGAACTCCATTTTTGTTTCATCTTTTGTTCCAAAAGAGTTCTGATTTGCCTGTGCTTCTTTTGCAGCAGAGGTATTTAGTGTATGATGCATAACTCGAGATGACTGCAGTGTAGTTCATTACTTATTGTTCTCTGTGTAACTGTTGTTCCGGATGCTTTCAGGTCATCCTGCAACTCTTTTCGAATGACTACTGGCTAATTGACTAGTGACTAATCGAGTGGTGACTAGTGACTAATCGACTGCTTACACATGATTAGCTTTAAAGCAGTGTTCAAATGATGGATTGTAATGCTCCATTCAAAGTTCAAATTGTTTGAACTTTGACCCCATTTGCCACTGACCTTTCTGAGTGTAACCAGTGATTTTACTGTGTGACAGCCTGAAACATGGGCGGTGTGACTCCAGTGCAAACTATACTTGACTTGAAGATTTTTTGTTGTTGTTTCTGAAATAAGTAGTTGAGTAAGTACTTGAGGTTCTCTCTTTCACCTTATTTCTCCTGCTCCTTGTGTTTTGAATTGCACTTACATGTAGGATGCTGGTCATGTGGAGGACTGAGAGGCATGTCAAGCCTATGCTGAGTGTTGCATTGATGCCCCAATTCAGGCAGCCTTATCTTTCTTATCATTAGTCTGAGAGCATCTTCTGCAGCTTTGCATAGTGCATCTATTAATGGACAATTAGTTGTGGCTCCATGAACGTTCTACCTGCACCTGTGACAGAACCACTTGTAGTGCCAAGGATGTTTAAGGTCTTTGCTAAGGCTCCAAAGCTTTTTCCTTTTGAGTGTTGCTTAATAATGTCCCAGAGAACCCCTTCACCTTCACAATGTACTTGTTGTGTGAAATCTTCCCAACCAATGGCAATGTCTTTTACCTGAACCAATTTGCCTGAGAACAATTTTGCAGCATTTTAATGTAGGATTTTTTTAATCTAGATTTTTTTCTCACTGTGTCTTTCTAGACTTTAGCGAAACACAAAGCTAGAGTGCATATACCCTAGGTTTGATGTGTATTTTATTGAAATACTCCAAATCTACACTCAGGTATGAATAAGATCTCAGCTCTTTGGTGATTTTCCGAGCCTTTAATTGATTTTACCTGTCTAGGTCGTTGTTGTATGTCATTTTCAGCTGGAAACCTCTGACTGTTGCTCCGAGACAGAGGAGGGTTCATGGGTCCTGACTGGGGAGGGACTGGTGCAGGTGGCTGCCAGCCATCATAGAACTGTGGAATATATGGTGGTATTTGATCTGCATTCGGCCAATTTGATCTAAAATTGAAAAGAATGACAGCTTTAAAAATTCAAGTGTAGTACACAATTTCTTGAGTAATATGACATTTGATACTAAAGCCCTTCAAGAAACATGCATACACACTTAAGTCCAATAAGTGGTGCAGTTAGAGGTCATGCTGCAGAATAATGCCCATAAGCATCAACCTACCTGTTTCCTTACCAACCGACTGACCTGCAACGCAAGCATGCAACCAACTGGGATCATAGTGAAACCTCCTAGAGACACAACCAAAAACATCTGGGATCCCTGAAAAACAACACTGCAACACCCTACTAACCAACTGAGTGTTTCTAGCAACAGACTAGCTACAAATGTGCACCCAACTGGGATCATATTGAAGCCTCTTAAAAACAGCAAAGCAACCACCAGGACCCCATAACAACAGCTAGCAAAACCCTAGCAAACAGATGAAACCTGAAACATGATTGCAACCACCCGAGAACCCAGAGCAGCCACTTGGCAACACCTCAGCAACCAGCTAATTTGCTTAGCCACCAACTAGCTACAAATTTGCAACCAACAAGCATCATACTAAAACCTGCTAGGAACATCATTACAACCACCTGGGTTCCTGTAGCAACTACACAGCAAGACCCTGACAACCAGCTGAGTTTCCTTATCAACCAACTTGCGCAAACTTACAACCAACTGAAATAAAATTAAAACCTCCTAGAAAAACCATAGCATCCACTTGGGGCCCATAACAGCATGTATCAAACCATTGGCTACAACCCTGCAAACAACTCATACTGAAACTTCCTAGAAACACCAAAGCAACCACCTGGGACCCCTAACTGCCACCAATCAACAATCTAGCACCTAGTTGAGCTTCCTTATAAACCAACTAGCTACAACTTTGCAACCAATTAGAATCATACAACCACCAAATTATTGCTATTTTCCCCACAGGATTACAGATCACTGCCCTTTTTTTAATGCTTCTTCTCAGATAGCTAACCCCCTGAGCTATGATTGGTGCATGTTTTATGAGTTTAAATCTAACTTTTAAATTATCTCTCTCCCTCTCTGGTCCTGTACATGCCGTACGGCACACATAGGGTGACAAGCAGCCCCCAAGGGGCTCGGTTGACATTTCCGTAGCTAAGCGCATTCTACAGGGTGAGGTCGCCAGCCCCCACGCCCAACCCTCCCCGGGACTCGGGTTCACGCTCTCACACACGCACACACATCCACACCCACGGGCAATTTAGAGTAGCCATGTCTTTGCACAGTGGGAGGAAACCAGAATACCCAGAGGAAACCCACACGAAGACAGGGAGAACATGCAAACTCCACACAGAAAGGCACCCTGTGCCGAACCCAGGGCTCGAACCCAGGACCTTCTCGCCGTGAGGCGACAGTGCTAACCACTCAGCCACCGTGACGCCCCTTTCACATTTAAATTATATTCTATTGTAAAATAATTGTATTCATCATAATCAAAATGATGAAAACTCTGAATCACTCTTCATGAGTATTAAAGACGTGAGGTTTTCTGACCTGGGAATATTCCAGGCATTTCCTAAATGATTCCAGAGCTGATCCTCCTGTGGTGTCACCACTTGTCTGAGGAGTTGCAGAGCTTGTTCTGTGAGAAGGGGACTCACAACTGAAGGAGCCACTTCAGGAGGATACTGCCTAACCAGCTAAAGCATCAGAGGGAGAGAAACTATAGTTATTCGAGGAGTCCTGGTATATTTTGGCCTGGCAAATAAATTAAAAACAAAAGGGAAAAAACGACAGCTTTTTATTGCTCATTTACATAGGAAACAGGTTAAACTGGTAGATACTCACAAAACCGAGGGAGGTGAAAAAACTGTGGACAAATTCAGGAGCATCAGGATTAGATAAATGCTCGTTAAGTTTTCCCTTTAAGAAGAAAAATAAGAAGACGAATTATTCCCAATTCACAATCAGGGCATGATGTTCAGGAACATTTAAACCCAGATGTTTTCATGAACAAGCAGGCTACGTACTGACTGAGGCATTTATCCCTCATTTTAATTTCTAAGAAACAAGTATTTGCTTATACACTTCATCTACATGTTTAAGTTTCTGTCACCTTAAAAGACAAAGCAAATTCCTGACTATTTCCTGTAATATTAATAAAAACCCCACACTGGATTAAACACTGAGTTTAGAAAAATACAGTATATAGTAGGTATAAGTGTCTGCAGTATGGATGCAATTCATGATTCACAATGTGGTAATTAAACTTAAAAACTAAAAATATTATTTAACAAATAAAAAAAAAAAAGCTAAGAATCCAGACGTTGAAAGCAACATGTGGAATTGCACAGATCCTTTCTTAGAATGGAAAGATTTGTAGGTTTTTGACTTACAAGGAGATTAAAGCCATATTTAAATTTTTGAAGACAGGCCATATATTCCTCTATAGAGGGAAAGTTTTCACCTGCACAAGGAATAAAGAGTAAAGAATCATACAAATTATTATGGAAATATGTAAATGTGTATAATATCACTTTTCTGAAAGGGAAAATCAGTTTGCCCACACTACTCTAGCTTACCATATATTATTGTGCTTTTGCCATTCTTTTTCTTTTTCTTTTTCTTTCCATCCTCTTGTGCTACAGCTGCTCCAACTTTGCCAGTGAAGAACTCAATGTCACCCACAACATGATTAAAGATTTCCTGGAGGGAAGAGATATTTAAATACATGTATAGGCAAACAATCAGATGAACATGCATACATATTAGATGATGGTGTATGAGGAAAAAAGCAGAATTAGTTAAAGATAAACTGACCACACTCCTGTCGATGTCTAAGAAAGGTGGAGAAGGCTGCTGATGTTTGTGATTGTGTGGTTCGCGCATATCTGGACTATGATGGCTCTCTTCTCTGGGTGGAAACATTGGACGCTGGTGATCATCTGGAGACAGAGTTTTGCACATAATACAGATTTAAGAATGAAATCTAAATAGCAATTGAAAGCAAGAACCACTGCTTTGAGAAATATCAGGAAGTGACTGGGAACGATTTCCACCAATTTATTAAAACCGTTTACACTACAGCACTGTTGTATTCACGACACAGATCCTGATTACTTTGACCAGAGTCTCCTGCTGCATGGCAAATCACAAGTTATTTCTAATATGTAAACATTTCTGTGGTAACTTTCACAGGGACTTCCATGGCAGACAATTTGCATAATCTAAGATGAATAATTAACAGATTACCTAAAAAAACATATTTTCTTTACATGAGTGAAGCTTTCTGTACAGAGTTGACTCCAGTGGCAGCACTTTCTAACAGTCTGAGGTAAAGCTGTGCCAAGGAATGACGTTGGACAGAGGACTTTTTGCCTGTTCTGGTTATTATCTAACATGACATACTACATGTTTTGTCTTATTAACTTCAAAAGACTGTAAAAAAGAGGGGGGGATGATGAGTGAACAACTATTTATAGCTGTCATAACGTAAATGATAACAAGCACTACCTTTGTTCAGGGATGTTCCACAAAATTAAATGTAACCACAAACAGATTATAAAAATTGTTTTGGGGATGTGCTAATTTTGGATAATAAGCAATACTGTCCTGTTGCTGCTGATTACTGATTGCTGATTATTTTCACATAACAGCATAGCCCATTGTGTTTTATTTCTTATTTAATGTATCCAACTATCCAAGAACATTTGAAGAACGTTTTCAAATGAACATGGTTTGATAAGGCATCATATGGAGGATATGCATTGTTAAACTCTCCACATAAGTTAGTGTGGAGGTTTAAAGTCAGTAATTTCTTATTCTTTCATTCAAAGTTTATTATTCGATTTCACTTTCCTTCTTTCTGTATAGAAGTGGATAATGAGGTTGCTAAAGTTTTGGCCTGTTCAGGCTGTTTATTTACCATAGTCTTGGTAGATGCTGGACTGAGGCGGAGGATACTCGGGTGGAGGGGGTCCAGATCTGCGGAAACCCCCTGAATAACCTTGACTTATTATGTTCTCCAGATTACTCCTGCAGAAGACATAAGATCTCACTAGAGATTCTGTTTGCAGACATTTTTATGAATACTGTTAGGCATGTTGTTCTGGGGCAGGAATAATACTTTAACTGTTGACTATGATTCTCAAATGCAGATACACATTCCCCGGAGCACTCGTCAGATCACAGCCTACCTGATGTCAAAAGGTGATTCACTTGGTAGAAACCCTGGCCCTTCGTCTCGGTTCTGGATCGCTCTCTCTAAATCAGTTTTCACCTCCTCTGCCTGTAAAATTCAGAGGTCCACACAATTGTGTATCAGTGTGCAAACCTATCTTCACCAACAAAGCATATGTAACACTGACATACTTCTCCAACTACTGCTCATTTGTATTTAAAAACAAAACAAAACAGAAAACCACTCACATATAGCCAAAGTTGTCTAACCAAGTATAAATCAAACTGGATAAAACTCACACTCAGGGTCGCATGGTGGCTAAGCGGTTAGCACTGTCGCCTCACAGCGAGAAGGTCCTGGGTTCGAGCCCTAGGTTCGGCATGGGTACCTTTCTGTGTGGGGTTTGCATGTTCTCCCCGTGGGTTTCCTCTGGGTACTCTGTTTCCTCCCACAGTCCAAAGATTTTTTTGCTCATTTTTTGGATTTGGCTACCCTAAATTGTCCATGTGTGTGTGCATGAACGTGAGGACATGAAGCGACGCAACGGTTGAACGACTACGCGATTAGATGATGATGATCTTAATTAATAAATCTTTCACCACAAAATGTCATCCTGTGGGACTGCTGCTCATCCTCAAGCTCTTTATTTGTTTGGATTGACTGTTTCTCAACCTTGTTGCGACATTTCGGTTTTTAAAACCCTTAGCAATGCTGGTTCTTCTCATACGCTCATACCAGCAGGAGGCACTACAACACCAGATGGATCTGCTACCTAATATGATATCTGGTTAGCCGTGGACCTGTGGTGGTCCGTTTCCATTAATGATTATGTTGGGGCTAATGAGCTGCAGTTAGTAACTGTGTCCATACAAAGTGCAGTGATATGGGAGGTGAGAAGTGTACGTTTACTTATCAACACACAGACAATCTTGAAAGAGGCCATTTGGGGGGAAAAGAACAATGCTTATTGATTTTCTCAGTGAACATAAGCAATAGTGAGATTAAAGTCCTAACCCCAGTTTCCTCACACTGGAACAAGAAAACATTTGGAGCCCTCCGGCTGTTGTCCTGAGCTGTGACCATCAAGAGGGAGTCATAAACGCAGGTGTTCAGGATTGCTCTCGTCTTTGAGATGCTGCCAAGAGGAAGTGAGTCCAGGACCTCCTACATAGTCAGCAAGTTCAAGAGGTTTTGGGGGAAAAAAAGGACGATACAGAAGAGAGAAATATTTGTAAGAAACAATGTAATTAAAGCACTTTACATGCTGTACCTGACTCTTTTTGATTTATTACTAAAAAAGAAATGACGCTTGTGCCGTAAGGTGACTCCTGACCTTTGTTTCGACGTCACACAGCTGTAGGTGACCCCTCTGCACCTGCAGGATCATGTCCTGACCCCACACTTTCCCTCGGCTCTCCAGATTCTTCAGCTTGGCCACGCAGTCATCATCCTTCCCACTTAACTCACACGTAAACAAGTGCTGAGGAATGAATCGAAAATTACTGAATAGCCACAAGACAAGTTGCATTTCTCTCGAATAATAATTATGAAATATAAACTCTTGATATATTGCAGCAAGAATACATAGAGGGAGAGAGGAAAATCGCAGCAAAACTACACACCTAAGGGCGTTTAGTCAATAAGCACTACTTCACTACTTCCATGTTGTGTGTGTGTATATGTGTATGTATCCACCTACTACGCAGCCCCCTCCAACAGTATCGGAAGAGCACGGCCAGTTAATTCGTTTTTGCTATGACTGAAGACATCTGTGCGTGAGATCAAAAGATGAATATGAGAAGAGAGGTCAAAGGTTCATCTTTAATTCCCTGGTATTTGCATCTCGATATGTTAGACAACACAGAACATAAAACATTTTCTATCAAATGCCCCAGTGTTTCAAGTGAGCTAAAGTATTGGAACAGGACGTTTGCAACTAAATGGAAGTCAGAAATACTTCATGTCTGGTGTCATAGCCCTTGCTCACAATAACTGCATCAGGTCCTATGTTGTTTACCATATCTAGATGTAAACACCAGGGAATAAAAGCTGAAACTCAAATCTCTTATCATATTCATCTTTTGATCTCACACACAAATGTTTTCAACGCACAGCAAAACCAAGTTACCTGGCCTTGCTGTACCAATACTTTTGGTGTACGTGTGTGTGTTTTTTCTTTAACTGTGCTGTTCCCTGTTGAGAGGATCAATTGGCCAGGTTACTGTTACTCATGACTATGTGTATTCCTCTGTTATGTTAATACAGTACATAAGTATTAGACCAAAATATTGAAAACATTACATGTTAATGACCAGAACTTTGACTAATCTATTTGCAAACATTTGCTTAATTTCAAAAATAAACCTAGAAAACGTAAACTCCGTCTAACACTCCTCCCTCTAGGTGATTTCTTACAGGTTTAATGTACAGTCCTACAACAGAGGGTTTCCTTTCAGAAAGAGACCCAAGTGGATCCTCTTCAGACAGCCTGAACACTTAACCATTCAAAGAGTAGTTTGACTAATTGCTTGTAGCACTTTTACTGTTTCTTTCACACCTCTGTGCTTGGATTGTAGTCTGCCTTAAGTGTAGGTCTGATTTTATAAAACTGTCTGGGAAAATCATAAAATCCTACAATATACAGTACGGGATTTGTACTATTCAGATAGTTAGTAATTTCATAAAGCTATATGGAGTAAACAGGTTAGAAATCAACCATGATCAGAAGTATTGAATAAAGTACTCATCAGTGAGATGGTGTGATTCGTTACAATTTCTTACAATAAGAAGTCTTAAACAGTTTGCTCCTTGTCATGTTAGCAAGTAACACAAAGTACAAAGTCCTGATGACAGACTTATGGCGGAAATGAGAGTACTGTATTTACTTCGGACTGTTAGAAAGCACGGACACTGGAGACCCGTTGCATGATGATAACGTATTAGAACGAGCGCATTAATATAAACTTGAAATAAAATTGAAAATTCAGTGCTGTGCTGTGGTATAAAAAAATTGTTATTAGAACCTAGTCAGATTTGCAACAAGTTCTGAGGTCAGACTGAAATATTTTAAAAACTTAGTTGAATCAATAGTTTCTTGGAAAATGTTATTAGAACATTGCTCACCCAACATTGCCAGCTAGACAAAAACAATATAGGCTAATGGAAACATTGTGTTGTGTTCCTACAGTTACAATATTGTAATATTAATATTGTTTGAATGGGTGCAAGCATTACAAGAAATGTTCAGGTCACCCAAAAAATGGTAGCTGGGTTTCTCCTTACCTCCACTCTGTACTGAAAGCCATCTGCTTGTCTGTTTATGGACTCTAAATATTCCCTCCTTTGCACTGTGTCATAACAGAAAACATGGAATTACATAAAGAGGTCACACTGTTGCTCTGGCGGGGAGCATATAAAGGCCTGAGGCTGTTACTCACTATAGATGGATTTTGCGCTGGGTCGATGCATATCAGACCTCTGAGGGAAGGCCTCTGATGAGAAACCTCTATAATATAAACACAATACAGTCTGTGTGGCTGGACTGCACATCATATGACACATTAACAAATAATAGAGTACTAGATACCAGGTCTCACATTATATTAACCTAAAATGTTTTAAAAACTCGCATTGTGTGCTCAAGTTTTACTCATATTTTACCAAGATCATTCTCATGTATTTCTAATATTTTATTTAACAAGGCTGGGTTTTTTTTTATTATTATTACATTGTGGATAATCCATTAAATGAAAACACTGAAAATCTTCAATCTCAATCTCAGTGTGTTATTTTTGCTGCACTGACACTATGTTTGACCTGATCCAGAAAAAACCAGACAAGCTATTTCACACATTTCATTTTTCTCAGCACTAGACCCTGCAGCAACAGCAACACACACGCTTTCCACGGTGGACTGAGTATTTTTATCCTAATCCACTTAAAACGTGCCCAGTTTAACAGAAACCAGGCCAAGCTTGATCATAATTACCAGCCAAACATACAATGATAAATATGCAAACTATACCTTAAGCATGAGATTAGCTAATAAATTCCCATTTATTGTGAGGTAGGTATTAACTGTCAATATTAAACAAATTAATACATTTAAAAATCTGCCATATAATTTGCAGCATCCTAAAGCTGTTCTTTCATCCATCTTATTGTGGTTAAAAATAAGCTTTAGCTGAGTGAGTACCTTGTGGGGGAAGATGGGGCGTTGTTTTTCATGAACATTTTTCCTTTCGGATGACGCAAACCTAGTAAAAAAAAAAAAGAGCTGGCAGTCTAAGCCAAAAATATTAAAACATTAGGATAATTAAGGCATGAGGTTATACCTTATATATAGGTCTTATGGTTTAAAAGAAAGCAATACATTTGATACAACTACTGATATTGCAATTATGACACCTGATTTTTTTGGCAACAATTTTAGAAATCTTATGATCGATATTTTCATGGCACGGAATATACAGTACATGAGGCTTTACAATAAATTCCTGTCGATCAGAAGTTTAGGGCTCAATCTTAAAATCCCAGAATTTTCATACTGAACTTTAGAAGTTATTTCAACTCTTTCACAAATACAGGTTCATAGCTGGCAATTTATCTGCATTAGCTTACTTTAAGAAACTGACTTATAAGAAATGACTCATAATGTTGGAATTGTTGTGGAACTGTATTAGTGAAATAACCTTTGATTTATGTCTTACTATGCAAAAACCCATCAGCTTTATATAAGTAATGCAATAACAGTTCTTGATTTGATGGGACCCACACTACAGGTATAAGATTTTTTTCAGTTATCGAACAGACGTCAGAGATTATATTATATAACACACACATACACACAATATTGTGTGTGTATATTTTTTTTTTATATATATATATATATATATATATATAATTTATTTATTAATTTTTTTTTTAATAAAGTACAAGACCTAACAATTTACCCATTAGACACTAAAATTTAATCCCTTGTCAGTTTGTCATTAAACAAGCCCAATCTTATAAACAAATCTTTAACAGATCACTTGTATATTCAGGAAAAGTACAATACCTGAGAAAGTCGGTACAGTTCCAACCTTAAGCTTCCATTATTAGTCCCAGGAAACCAGCATTTATAAAACTCACAAATTTGCTGAAAGTTCCTGTTTAGCAAAAATCCTGGCACAAAGTCCAGCTGCACCTGTCTGATTAGACAGGAAGTGTGCTCAGGTAGGTTTGAGTCACTGGAATGGAAAATCCAATTTTATATCCTCAGTCCAAAGGTTGGGAACACCTTTTTTTGTCGTGTTCAAAAGGTCCAATATGACGTGTGAATCAAGAACAGCTAGAACTTCACCCTCCTGGATAATGTGCTAGCGATAGCATTTATTGGCAATATAGGTTTGGAAAAAGGTATTTGCAAATAATGGTTGTCACGGTGCTGAATATCAACAATACACCCCTTCATATCAACACAGGATCATACAAGTGAAAACACAGTTAACTGCTCTTCTGGAATAAATGCACCGAAGCCAGTTCGTGAATAACCAAATATTTTATTCAATGTGTATGTACACTTCAAGGACACGATCAGACCATCTTCTCAAGGACATTGTTTATTCATAAAGAAAAGCAAGAGGCTTGATTATGGATGTGGGAGAGGCTCGTCAACAGAAACTTATGCTGTGGCTTTGGCCTGAGTAGCCTTAGCCAGTACTTTCAGATCTGAGATGCATTTAGCGATACTCTCCTTTTCCTGAAAATCAAAGAGAGAAAAATATGTAGGAAGTATTTATGGACATTAAGATAAATATCACTAGCATGCGTTTCAGTTTTCTAACTGACCTGAACTTTCTGCACTTCCTTGTCTCAATTATAAAAAAAAACCCCAGAAGCATTCAGTGTCCTATGTGTCAGTCCACATACTGCTGTAACTGGATCATGCAATGTCTCCATCTAGTGGCATTTAAAGGGAGTCCAGCAATTCCAGTACGTTTTCTCCTTGTGTATAAACAGCTGGAGAAAACGTGGTTTGTTTGTTTTTTGTTTTTTTTTGGCTAAATAGGTGTGCTATGCGAGATCTTCATTAATACACAATTAATACTCAGAGGCAATCTGATTACATACACCCTTATTTAAAAAGTAGATTTCCAAATTCCTTGACTTTTAAAACAGTGGTTCTTGAACTTGTGGAGCTAATCCTGGGGACTGTGAACCTATGAAGGATTTCAGTGCTACAAATTCCAACCAGTATTATTTTGACCCAAAGACATTAGGTTATATTTAATATTGAGTTATCAAGCTTATTGACAGCTGTGACCAGTCCCTTTAACGGATTTAGCCAAAATGCAAAACCTGACCAGAATGAAAAAGATCCATTTATTTATGGGTAATAAACAGCTGTGTTATTGAACACATTTAAATAAAAGTGATATTTGGATACTTGGATTATATTCATATGTTTATGTTAAGGGCACCTGTGGGATTTATGTATTTAAAACGGTCCCTGTCTGCTAAAAGGTTTCAAGCAGGTTACTTGAAAACAACATCGACGACAACAAAAGACACATCCAGTCATCCATTCTTTCTGGTAAGGAATTGAAATCTAAGTGACAGTTTACAGTGTTAGCAGTGCCTTCGTTTACTGGAATAACTGAGCTCTGGTACAGCAGTTGCACTGAGTTTACATTACTACTACAATGGATATCTCTGCAGCCATTTTTGCCTGCAGTGCAACAGTGTGGGCTTTCACCGACGACACATGCACCATACAGTATTCGGTTATAATCCAGTCTATAGTATTATACTGCACATCCAGACATATCCTGGGAGAGGATCTCCAAGACATAACAGACAGTAATGTGACATTTAATATAAGAGTTATTTGACCAAGTGCTTGCAGCAATACAAAGCTGGAAATATGATCAAACACAGATTAAGAGGCTCCAGAAGACAAAAATCAAGTGTGGCTGGAAATAGTTAAGCTAAATGACTAAAGGACCTCAAGGGTCTAGGGGGGCTTTCATGATGTTTTTCCATAGCTAGATAAGTTAGGAACCACGTACCTGTTGCGGTGTGATGCTCTTGATAACGTTCTGCTCCACCCAGTTGACCATGTGCTCCTGCTCCATGCGGCGCTGCAGATGCTGAAGTGCCACCTGATAGTCGAGCCTCTTCTTCACCTCATTGGTGACCATGTGAAGTCGCTCCCTGTAGTTGACGTCCAGCAGCATGGCCACATTGTTCTGGCAACAGGAATTGGGGAAAAAAAAAGTATTTTTTTTTCTTTATAACATGACAGGGATTTGTTTGATCTGTCAGAGAACAGAACACAAGAGATTGTCCATGACAATTAATAGAAATTATTACTTTCAGCATATATTTATAGCTTAAAAGCTTGCTCATATTGTATTTTGATTGCCATGTATAGCACTTGTAGGACCAACACAAAATACAGTATGTGAATAAAAACATTCCTTGGAGCAAAGGGAGCATGTACAACAAACAGGGACCCGGTGACAATGGCGTCATCAGAGATGCCTCCATTGCTATCAAGTCTGTTCCTTCTTGACAGTAATTCACATGCCTTAAATACACTTAGAATATAAATCAAAAAAATTAAAAAAACTTCAGACATTCGACCTTGACTGGATCAACTGACATGGGCGCACACAGACAGCCCAAAACATAATGCTGCCACCAACACCTAGCGCCAAACGCATGTTTTACAAACAAAGGCTTTGATACTCTCCGACTTTCTCACCCTCTTGGCATCGAAAAGCATTTGTCTTCCTTCCACTCTCCACTGCTCCTTTTTTTCTTGCTCAATGGCTTCAGTCAGGCTGCCCATGGCCTGGTCTTTTACCTCCTGGATCTTTGCCACCTTCTCCTGCAGGGACAGGGAACAGGAAACATCAATGATGTGTGACACTTAATCAACACTAGCCAAACTGCTTAATAGTTTATATATTACTTAACTGAAGTTAAACTGTTTTAGATTAAACTAAAAAAACAAACAAAAAAAAACCATTACTTTCAAGGAATTTTTGTTTTCAGCATGTAAATTATTTGTCTGTAACTTTATGACTAAACTAATCATAATTAAAATATGCTGTAAATACACTGAGCGCTCACTATAGGCCATGAGCAGATTGGTCAAAACTTTACAACAACTAGTCACGGACAAAATTTTCATTAAGATGAGTCAAATGGCAATGGTGCACCTAGTCCATCAAGAATATCTCTAAGCTGATACTTTAGCAGAATTTTCACACATTTCCCATCTTGTTTAAATATGTTCCTTTCTTTATAGCATCTGTTAGTTTCAACTACTGTTTTTTTTTTTTTTTTGAAGAACACTGATTCATTTGTTATAGTCATCAGTGCAGTTTTGTGCACTGTATGGAGTAAGTGCTTTAACGGTGTTTAACAAGCAAGTGCCATCCAACTGGTGTTTTTAGTTCCAATGGGTAGTAGCTGAAACGTGTAGCTGACACCACACTATTTACTACAGTATACAATTCACATCTGTGTAAAATCCATTCTAAGGTTTTAATAAAGTGCAAAAGGTGTAAACCTTAGTTGATGCATTTTTTTTTTTTTACCCAATTAGCAGTGCGAGTTATTAGCTTCATACACTCACCAGAGGCACCGGCAAATACCTATATCAGACATTAAACTAGTTACACACAACCTCCATACTGCACTAAGATGTTTGAGCATGTTGAACGGTCACTCCAAGAAATCTGCAGCCGGTTTCAAAATCCGCTGTCCGTGTGACACTTGTGAGGTCTCTTGAAAGATATAATCAAGTCTCAAGTCTTTGAACTTAATTATCAGATAAAGTAAAATACCCGAGTTGAATTTTTTAACCTAAAAATTCGTTTTTCTGGAATTTCACCCTCATGTCATAGTTTGGCTGTAATTTTCGTAGATTTTTTTTGTGGAGTTTGCAGCACAAGCCGAACCTACTCCAGCTCCAAACGCTCTCCACACAAGCTAATGGCTCTCAATACATTTAGTTAATTTGTTTTGCTTCCATTTTTTGAGTTGAGCAGTAAACGGGAACTAATTGCAGGTAGGAAGTGAAGTTGTGGATGGGGAAATGAAAAAATGATGTACTACATGTGCTATACGAGTGGTCTGAGGAATGAAAAAGCTGGATGAGATGCTTTACCACATTCTTTCTAATTCTTATAAAAGGTGAGTAAATCTGAAATCGTTGTGCTCTCGAAACTGGGAGTCGACCTCATGCATGTACAGAGTAAACAATCGCATCACTGTGTCACTCGCTAGTATAAACGTAGGGTTAGTGTCACCACAGCAAATTATTGTTACCTTGTTCCAATCAATGAATTCAGTTTGACAAGTAAGCCGCATTCAGAAACATCCACAAGTTAATCATTAGGACATACACGTTCCATAGAGAGTGCACCCAAGAGCATGGCTGGTCCAATAAAACCCACCTCGTTCAATTTGTCTGCAAAAGCTGCCACTTGGGGACCAAACTTCTTCACACCGTAAATGATCACTGCACCGATGGATGCAGCAGCGACAGTCTCATTATTGATGACGTAGATCTCCTTAGAGAGCAAATACAGGAGCAGCCCGGTGCCGAGCATGTAAGGTCCTAGAAAAGAAAGTGTGTCATTAGCATAAGGCAGAGCAGTGATGTTCACTGGGCTTTCTCAAAATAAATAAATTTGAAAAAAAGCTCATCCTGTATCATTCACTAGAGCTGTGCCATCTGTAATAAAACCCAGAGACTTATTTGAGACAGCTGTATGTCGGACACATACAATAACGAGTCAAAATAAAGCAAAAATAAAGGTGCATGTATGAGACATAACCAAACATGAGCTATAATTCTCATCCCTGAGAATCTGTTTAAGCTATTTGTGCCCTGTCAGGCCGTTTCATTACAAAATCAGGGGAGCAAAAGTAGAGATAATGAAGTACTGAACAAGCTAGAAAAAGTTGAAAAATCAGATACGGTGCGTTTGCTATTCAGAGAGTGCAGTTTGCATGCTTTGCTCTACTCCTACACAAATTCAACGCAATCTTACCCCCTTGTCAAAACAGACACAGAGTGGACTAATAATAATTACCACACCTGGCATGCATGCATACCCAGAACAAATGCTCTGACTGGACTAAAAAGAGGTAGTTAATGTAATGCAAGTACATATTGTGAGCTAGTCAGCTGCTTAAAGGCATTAACAGTATAGTGTATTATATATTTCATAAGCATGTATGAATTTCTGGTCATTATTTTGATGTAGCACATCAAAAAGTCAGCAGGTCTTTGGGGAAACTGGGTTATGAGCGGTGTTCTTTCCTCACACTGCAGTAAAAATACTACGAGAGTCTGGTCAGAGTCTCTTGATATGTTTAACAGCAACGTGGCATTTGGTGCTAGCAGGAGAGTTAAATGGAGGCTGTGTGCTATTTATTTTGCATCAGTGCTTCCTCATACAGTACCTGCGAGTTACTGATTGAGAAAGATCTGCTCCTCATAAGTTTACGCTAGCAAAAATCATTCTGCCTTCAGCCAGATCATCTCCACCCAGCGTGTGTACTGCAGTATGTGTTATAGTTACAACACAGAAGTGCGTCATACCAACATAAAGCTTGTTCATTTTAAACACACATACCAAATAAAAACGGTAGGCAGTAGAATTTAATTTCTTTATCCAGTTGCTGAAGCTACCTGTCTGCCAGGAAATTGTGAACACTTGCCTTGTTAATGGGAATACGCAAGTTGGAATGCTGTCATTTTTGACCTTGCTGAATACAAATATGAACTGGGGGAAAAAATAAGATGGATAGATATTGGTCTTTTATCTGCAACAAGCTAGACAGCTAACTTTGATGAGTGACGTACATTTTCCTTATTAAACAAACAGTAATGTTAAAGATTTAAGAAGCAGCTGTCTGTATGTCGACAGATCTAAAGCAAATACATGCACATTCATTATAAGAGGTAAGAGGAGCTGCTTTGTTTACTTCCGATGCCATGTGCATGTTGACTTGAGATCTCTCCATAAACAGGGAAGGAAATGAAGCTGACTAGCTAAAGACTACCCAAAGTTTAAGAGCAGGAACTTCAAGTCGAGGGGTCATTTTCTTTGGAATTTACTACATGGACACTGGGAATTACAAGGTGCAACCTCCAGTCAACTTCAGCACAGTAACCCAGAAACAAAATGTATTTTTCTGGGCACCCTGAAATTTATCATCAAGACAACTGACAAACAAACAAACAAAATAAATAAATAAATATTTAATTACCTGTTACACCAGTCTTGGGGTACAGTAGTGTGAAGAGCTCCTCTGGAAAAATTCCATGGCGGACTTTTCCTCCCTTCTCTGGCAGAGGGGGCACAGGTGCCAAGCTCTGAGGAGACGAGTGGAGGGAACGACAGGCCTGGACAACACTGAAAAGACCACGTTTTTAAAACACAATCAAACAGCCAATAGTCGATCACTTCAAATGGGAAGTTAACAAATTAGCACCAGGGTGTCAAACCTTGGAAAGAACCAGTGTAGGTGAAGGTTTTCACTCCAGCCAAGCAAGCAAAAGCCAAGTTCAAGTGATTCATCAGATGTGGCTCCACCTTGATCGAAGTGAAAACCCTGCACCAACACGGACCATTTCCAGACAGGTGTGACACCCCAGAATTACAGTTTACAAATACAAACTACAAGATTATGCTGAAACACATTTTCATCAGAGGGAAAACTGTCACTGGCTTAAAGTGTACATACCAGGGTCCAAAGTAACCAGTGTTTTTCAGGGCGGAACCTGGAAACAGAACAGATCAGATCCATTATGTCCATCATTCACAATGAGACAGACAGCCCTTGATTTGGGGGGGGGGGGGACCTGTTTGTGTTCACTAGGTCTGTATCAGCATTTTAGCCAATGGAGATATCTTTCTTATTAAAAGGAGGTCTGGGTTTTCCAGGGTGAAACTCAACTACTACTTCTACTCCTTTCAGCTGTTCCTTTCAGGGGTCATCACAGCAAATCATCCATCTCCATCTAACTCTATTCTCTGCATCCTCTTTTCTCACACCAACTAACTTCATGTCCTCTTTCACTACATCCAT
>JAQLOM010000038.1:10631229-10643209 GCA_030068315.1 Chrysichthys thysi | reverse complement strand
TGCCAAACCCGGGGGTCAAACCCAGGACCTTCTCGCTGTGAGGCGACAGTGCTAACCACTCAGCCACCGTGCCGCCCTTCGTTTACAAATGCATCTGTTAACTGGCTTCTTACTCAATTTGATCTTTGGTGGCAGACAGTAAGTTTAGTTTTGGTGAAATATATGTATGTTTTCTTGAAGTAGAGATGTCAATGTTTTTTATTGTCAGAAAGTCAATTTTGCTCAACGTCATTTTACCAGATTTCATCTGCAGGAACTTCCAGTGGATTTTCCCAGACCACTACACATATCCAGTATATTTGACTCGACAAATAGATGATCATGATGAGTATTATTTTCCATTTACCACTAGGTGCTGTGAAAATGAGATCTCTCTTGCTGATATGCATCCTGGGAATTTGTTTCCTAACAACAGTCCTTTCCCTGAAAATCTGCGCCTTTAACGTCCAAAGCTTTGGAGAAGCAAAAGCCAAAAACAAAAGAGTTATGGGGATTTTGACAAAGGTAAATCATGCAAAAAAACAAAACAAAAAAAAACCCAGTGGTGAATAGTCAATAATATATTTTGAAAGACACTCTCTGTTAATCCTGTTAAGGAAGTTACTCTCCTCTTTGACATAGTAGACTGTTGTGTAGGAGTTGTTGAATAGTAGGATGGACACGGAGTGATGGTGGGTACTCTCTGACGCCAGCAGAGAGAGGTATGGGATGTAATAGGAAGTTAAATAGGAAGAAAGTGGAGCTTCAGGCCTGGCCTTTCTCCCAAGCTTCGGTTAGATTCAACTCCGTTTTTCAGATCATTTCCCGCTGTGACCTCAGTTTGATTCAGGAGGTGCGAGACTCCAAGGGTGAAGCTGTTCCTGCATTGCTGAAGAACCTAAACAGGTACACGTACTGCTGATTTACTGCCATTATAATGTCAATCATTTTATTTATTTTTAAATAATAGCTCTCTCATTCTGCCTAGGTTTGAAAAAGCGAATGTCTACTCTCATTTAGAGAGCCAAAGACTGGGGAAGAACACGTACAAGGAGCAGTACGTTTATATTTATAGGTATGATGGACTATGCTGCTGTAGGGCACAAAATAACTGATCTATAAATATAACATTAAGTCAATGGCATTAAGACTTTGGTCAAACCCTAAATAGATGTAATTCCTAAGCTGTATTATATCATCTTGTTATGACATCAGGAAAGATGTATTGCAGGTGCAAGAGCAAGTCTATTATAATGAACTGAAAGAAACAGAGTTCAATGACACCGAAATTTTCTCCAGAGAACCATTCATCATAAGGATCCATGCACATACAACATGTAAGTGAGAGATTTTATTACATAATAAACCTAAAGGAAATAGTTTGTACTCATAAAGAAACCATTTTGCACAGTGAAGGCATGCTGCACTATGTACACTATATGGCCAAAGGTTTGTCTGGCCATCACATCCATATGTTGGCCTTTCCCAAAGTGTTAGTACAAAGTTGGAAGCAGACAACTCTATAGGATATGAGTAAGGTACACTCGTATTGCTGCTGCAGTGTTATGCAGTTTAATGTCATTTTCTTTGTCAAAGCAAAGTTGTAATGAGATACTGTGAGAGCAGAATTCGTGATATTAGATTGTATGGTGTAAGGTAATGTAAGGTAAGGTACCGAGGTATGGTACAGAACCTGTAAGGTAAGGAATTTTTCATACTATTACACTATTTTCAAAATGGATTATGAGGTGTGATGAGGAAGTGTCCACAAACCTTACTTTGGCCATACAGTGTGCCTTAAAAGACTTTTACTATCACTATGTTCCACTTACTAAGCAATAACATTTAAAGCAAAAATGTATTTGTTTTGCTAGTTTGAATGCACAGAAGATATTTTTGCATTATGTTTTAATACCAAAACTGGCAAATACTGTAAGGTCTCACCACTAACCTTTGGTTAGTTCCATCGAACTCATAAGGCAAAAACAGTGGCTATATTACAAAAAACCTTCCTGAAAGAAATCTGGCTCCTCGGCGTCTTAAATTCCAGCTTAACCTGCAAATATTTAGCGACTGAACCATATTCTCAGAGCAGAAAACATCCTGATCATGAGGAAACCAGTCAACTGCTGCTCCAAAAACTGCTCTGCTCTGATCATTTCAATACCTGAAACTCGTGAGTGCACTCAAAGCTGTATTCGGCTACTGTGGGAACAAGTGCAGCTCCATATTATTGGATTTCTTAATATATATAAGTGCAAATTTTCTTTTGCAGTTGTGAAAAACTTTATTATCATTGGCCATCACTCCTGTCCTCGGAAAGCCATGAATGAGATGGAAGAACTTTTTGAAGTGTTTCAAGCTATCCGAAAGAAGTGGAAATCTGAGGTGCGTCAGAACGTTTTCATTCAGGAAATAGATTTCACCGTTTAACTTTAACATTTAGGATGTTTCTTGTTTTGTAATGGCACTCTAGAACGTGATGCTCCTGGGAGATCTGAATGCTGACTGCGGCTACGTCACTATTAAAGGCCTGAAGAAGCTCAGACTAAGGAATGATCCAAAATTCCTCTGGTTGATTACGGATGGACAGGACACCACTGTTCGTGACAAAACACATTGCGCTTATGACAGGTCTACAGCAAATATCACAAGTTTACACCCTGCTCAGAAATCTTATACGTTAAACTAACTTGTAGAAACCATTACTAAAGGTTTTTCACTTCTCCTTACTTGAATATTTAGGCTATAGCACATCTTAACAACCACAATTAGCTAACGTCGAGCTTTTACAGGTTTTGAAGTTAGATTAATGTAAGTAATGTGATACTGAGTGTTCCCTTATAGCACAGAATAAGCAAATAAGTAATGATCCCCATAATAGCCAGCAGGTACAGTGTCATGTTACCCAAAATGACAACACAAAGCTCATCTGGCTGCCAGAACAGTACAGTCCGGCCTTTTTTGTTTTTTCAACCAAACATTATCTTACTAAGCAAGCACTTGTTGCACTTATACACGCCAAATGGCATTAAAAACTCTAAAAGGTGCCACCCGACTGCTGTGCATCCTAACCGTTTCTGTCTTTCTCCTCAGGATAATTGTACATGGAAAAACTCTGATTTCTGGGATCGTACCAGACTCGGCTCAACCCTTCAACTTCAAAAGAGAGTTCAGTTTAACTGAACAAGAGGTATTCTACACTTTATGGCTTGCTAGAAAACATATAACTGATTGCCGAATGTCACATTTTGTCTTCTTTTTTTAGGCTTTGGAAGTCAGTGACCACTATCCAGTAGAGGTTGACCTAAAGTCAAGTCATCGCTACCACCTCCGGAATGAGCTCTAAAACACCACCCTACACTTTTAGGAACTTTTATTTGACTATTTCTTTGAATCCTTGAGTAGCTATGCCAAATGTGCCTTGAATGAGTTTTAATAAACTATTTTACCCATTTTTGGTATTGCTTATTTTACACCGTATAATACTGCCATATAGTCGCATTGTATATAAAAACAGATATTAAATTACAGCATTACACATAACTGAAAGGTATGTGGAAGTGAAATAGCTAACCAAGAACATTTTATTTCTATATGAGGGGACATGGTGAAGTCTTGAAGTGTGTGTAAACTGGGAACTATAACGCTCACCACCTGCAAGCACCGAGTTAGTGAAATGATGCGGACATGTTTGCAGGCAAGTTTTTTGCAGTATGCATGCACAGCTGTTCCTGGTATTGAAAGAGGATGTATCTTTTCTGGGGTACTCCACTGCACGCTTTTGAAGCCACAGCTCAAATCAGATTTTACTTATCCAACGAAGAAATTACAGGTAAATTCATGAGGGGTTTTTAATCTGGGTGGACATTAACATCATGTATGCAATATCATTAATCCATCAGATTTTTTTTTTTTGGGTTTATGCTTTTTTTGTGTATAGAAGGTGTATGGATGATGAAAACATTTTTCTGACCTGATTTCGACAGGAAGTGACTGTGAGACAAAGAAGTAAGCGCGAGTTTGAGCACCCATTTTTGCTCAAGGTTTCAGGAATCACATGAAATTTGTCAAATGAAACTACAAACTACAGCTTTGAACAAAGAAGATGGAACAAAACTTTGCAGATTTGCTTGAGGATGCATTTTCAGGTAAGAACAGTTCGGTTATCAGTTTTGGACAGTTTGTGAATCTTGCTACTCTGAATTTAATTTAACTTTGTTTCTAAAAAAAAAAAAAAAAGTTCAATTGATACATCTAAAGCAGGAAAACCCTTAAAGGTACTATAAAGGATTGAACAAACAGAGGGGATTCCAATTAATGAACTGTTCCCAACACTTTTTTCTAAGAGTGTTTATGAAATCTATCTGTAATACTGTATAATTGTATACATTTGCACATTTTTGTGTCTCCTTTAGAAGTTGACGTAGAGTTTGACCTAGGATTTGATGAGGGCACTAACACATCTCAAACACAGCTAGTTATGTATGAGGACATGGATGACATGAACGATGCTAGTAAGCTCTGGACGACGTCAGAGCAAGGCTCGGAGACATTCACAAATGTTTATGAACACGAAGAAAGTGAAGCAAACTCTGATAACAGAGAGATTGCACCAAATAATTCATTTACTCTCAACTCAGAGTCTCCATTTTGCCCTTCTCATGAAATAGATAATGATCAAGCCGTAAGCACGATGGTGACAGAAGCACAACAACTAAACTATATAGCTGGTGATTGTACTGCAGAGGAAGGAAACACGCAAAGTGACTTAGCAGCAGGTGTTTCTATGCACGGACTAGTTACTGAATTCAGCATAACGGAGGACGAAATGGAGCTCACAGAGGAGGAACATGTGGAAACGTTTAATGTAGAATATCAGCCACAGACATCACCTCCAGCGTCCAGCGAGAGTCAATCACCAGAAGAAATGTCATCTGAATCTGATGAAGAATTACCCGAGGACTGCGGTGCAACAGAACAATCTTCTCAGTCTGAATCTGTCATGAACAAGGATGAACCTTTTACAACGAGTCCAAATTTTGCTGATAAATACAACGTCAGAGATGATATGAAAGAGTTTACAGAGGAAGACCAAGAACAGATCGAGGAAAGCCTGGCAGATTACCCCTCGGATTTATCACACAGTGAAACCGAAGAGCCTGCTGAAAATGTCACAGCCCAGCCGTTCACCCTCATAGACAACAGCTCCAGTGATGATCCCTCCATGGAACGGATGGAGGATTTGTCCAGTTCAGAAAATGTGATCTTGCAAAACAAAGACAGTCCTGCTCTGGATCATAATTCTGGAATTACAGACCTTGAGGTTGAGACACGTTCATCATCAGCAGACTTAGATCTGTCTTTCCAGAGAGGGAACACTGATGAAGACGATGTCCAAGAATCTTTAGCAAATGATAGAAACATAGAGGAAGACATCAAGATTAAGGAAGATCCTAGAGACCTACATGATGGTAATCATCAAGCAGACTACATCAGTGACAGTAGTAGTGATGATCACAGCACAAGTCAAGAGGAAACTCACTTTCTCTCATCAGTGAACCAGGAAGAGGAAAACAATCATGGTACACAACATAACTACTTAACGGAGGACTTGACAAGGATGGATGATGATATTGATTACATATGTCCAGATACAGGGGATGAAGATGCTAACAGTCCTGGGCATTTATTGTGCAGTGATGTTGAGGAAAGAGACTTCATAAGCACAAGCTCGATTTTGTATTCTGAGGAACCCGGTACAGAATCCGCAGAGTTACATCGTCGCATACAATCCGTCCAGTCAGACACGGGCACAAAGGACCATAATAAGCTGTCTTCAGAGGCTTTGGACAATGTAGAGCATACCAAAAATGTAATAACCGAAGTGTTGTGGACCTCAGGATTGATGACAGATGAAGACAATCTGTGCTTAGATGAATATGACTGGGACTTGTCTGGTGAAGATGTGTTTAAGATAAGTTCAGGTGAAGGACAAAACCAAGACGAGACAGAAGAAGTCCTGGATGAATTATACATCGATCAAGATGAGGAACTGAGTGAACGGGACTGGGAGCTGGAGAAAACTCGAATTGAGGCGTTTTATAGATTTTATGGCGATCAGGATGAACCAGAGGTTGAAGTGGGTAAGCACACTTCTGTTTTCTCCAACTGCCTTTCCAACAGTAATAAAATTGTGAATGGACTGCAAGTAAGTGAGACATTTTTAACTCCTTTTACTCTCTTTAGGCAGGAACCATAAGGTTACCTTTCGTTTGGATCACGAATCTTCTGAATATGATGAGGATTCTGACAGGTAATGATCTTTTACATTAGCGCCCCATTATGGTGTAGATGTCATGGGTTTTATGGAATGCTCATTCCTCAAGAGGTTTTTTTTTTTTTTTTTGGATGGTGAGTGGTTCTACTTTTCCTTCTGTAAATCCACTGCTGGTGAATTATACACTATGAGTCCAAAGGTTTGTGGACCCCTGACCATAACACTCGTATGTGCTTCTTGAACATCCCATACCAGATTTGGTCCTGCTGTTTGCTGTTATAGTAAACTCCAATTTTCTGAGAAGGTTTTCCACTAAATTTTGGAGCATGGCTAGGGGGATTTGTAATCATTCAGCCATGAGAGCATTAGTGAGCTCAGGCACTGATGTTGGGTGAGGAGGCCTGGTGCACAGTCAGCATTTCAGTTCATTCCAAAGGTGTTCAGTGGGGTTGAGGTCAGGGCTCTGTGCAGAACGCTCAAGTTCTTCTGCACCAACTTTGGCAAACCATGTATTCATGGGGCTTGCTTTGTGTTCAGGGGCATTGTCATGCTGGAACAAGTTTGGGCCTCTTAATTCCTGAGAAGGGAATTTGTAATGCCACAGCATACAAAGACATCTTACACATCTGTTCAACTTTGTGGTAACACTTTGGGAACGCACCACACATGGGTGGCCTTATAAGGTACATAAAACTTTGAAGGCTTCCTTAAAAGTCCTCCTCCTTCCAAAGATGCTTGGTACGTGATGGAAACCTTTTTTTTTCTTCCCAAAGAGTCTGCATAGCTACCTGATTGACCTTTTTCCTCATCCCATAGCACTGAAGAGGAACTGGACTCAGATCTCCCCATGCCGGATCTCAACACATTGAAACCAGAGGTATTCAGCATAATGTATCACATAGCTAGATTACAACCATGACATGTGATAGGAGCATTTGAGAATTCACATCCGTGTACATGTTGTAGTATCACAGTGACTCAGATGATCCACTGGAGATGCCTTTTTACCCTGAGAGGTCAAGGATGCAACCAAAGGAACAGCAACCAGTGAATGTATCAGCGAAGCAACAGCCTCATAGGAACAAGGTAAAGTCAATACTGTTGTCAATTTGAACCCTTTAAAGAACACACATTTAAATACTTGGAAATTCACCATTTCAGCCCTACAGTGTTATTGGTGGATATTAAAACACTGTGTGTTACAAGAATTTTTTGTTTCATTTTTAAGTTGAAAGTCAAGGTAAGAGATTTACCACATACGGCAGTGTAGGGTAACTTTTTGTAATTTTCATGTAATGCCTTACCAACCTAACGCTGATTATTTTCCTATAAGAGCACAGCCCATGTTTTATTCCTCTTATGCTCCAGCAGTTTGCCAACGTGAATTTTTTTTTCATTTATTAAATAACGACGCACTGAACTTTTGTTCAATTTATAGTTGTCTGTCCATTAAACAAGCATTAACAGTTATTCCCTCTTTATTTTTCGCTCCTTAAGGTTAACAAGACAAAAAAATAGTCGTATTATAGAGAAACCACAGAGTTCTGATGTTCGAATACTTCTCTCAGTTGAGAAAGAAATCACCTGAAACATCCTGATGCAGTTTTTTTTTTTTTAACTTTACAGATGAAGGTTCATTTTTAAGTGAAGCTTTGCTTCTAAATGTTACACTGAGACACTGGAGACTCCTTTCAACAATGCTAAATAAATGTGCTCACAGAAAACTTCACCATATCGACAATTCAACTTGTAATGTATCTTACTAGCACCTCCGTCAGAACTGTATTTCTGTATGAAGTTAACCCATTAGCTTCCGTGGTCCCCATTTGGGGATCATATAATGAATGGCATAAAAAATAGATGGCATGTGCCATGATCCCCACTTGGGACTTTGACTAAAATTGAAATTCCAGAAATATTAACAGTCATATTTCTTGAAAGTAGATGTTTTTGCTACTATTTGGATGTAAATTAATAGTAATACAAGAAAATTTTCGGGGGGAAAAAATGAGCAGTTAATGGGTTAATCAGCACCTTTCGAATAATCAGAATCAAGGATTCAGCAGTGCTGTTGTATAAGGATTTTTAATAAACAATGCAATAAAGAAATCTTATATGTTGCTCAGACAAACCACCTCATGCATTCATGCTTTAGTAACTTTCAATTGCTCATCCAACTTTATGTCTCTGTCCATCTATTGCAGTGTCTTTCTGTGCTAAAGTCCGCCTTAGCAGTTGGCCTGCTGACAGCAATAGGCATCGTGTCATACTGGTGGGCAACCGAAAATCTGGACTGGATTCACTGAATTCACACCTCAATGTTCCAGGTTAAAAAACCCCCACACACAATAAGCTTCAATGTTATACTCAGGTAAATGAGCATCTTACCTTTTTGGTTCAGGCGTAAATGTAGACTTAGGGGCATGGAATGTTGTCTGAATATTAGGAGTGGTTTATATGTGTTTGTGAAAATAGGCACCAGGCAAAAGTCAATGTAAATCAGACCAACTTTATTTCTTGAAACATTGCAGTCTTTCCACATGCTCTGGAAAAACCCTTTCAAATGCTATAAAAAGATTGGGTTGTTTTTTTTTTATCTCACCGTAGTGTAATAGCACTTGGACATTTTAGTTTGTCAACAGTCTGGGCATCAAGGGAAAGATTCTAGCTGAATGCAAGAATGTTTTTAGCATTATTTTTTTTCTCTACTGGCACAGAATCCTGTAGTACCGTTATCAATGAAGTCAAATTCCTCTAAACATGCCATGCACTTAACGTAATCACTTATACTGGGACTGAAATATTTTGAGGGGTCTTTAATAAAGCATAGTGCATCATTAGTTGTGCCATTCCCAGGGAATTAAAATACACTGCATGTGGATTGTGATACTTTTCATAACGCTGTACTGTAAATTCACATGAACTCTCCTTAGGTCTGAACGCTTTGTCTTCTTAAAAGATTTACATAAATGATTAGACTAATAATGATGCTTTTGCTTACATAATGTGGAATGTTGGTATATATCACAAGCTGTCAATCAAACGCCTTAGCCTGTTAATCACTTTTTGCTTACAGGGTTGTTTTTTTCCCCCCAATGTACTTATAGCAATAAATATAACAAGCTTCACTGTATAATTTTAGCCTTTGATGAGATATTAAACAAATCAGAATTTCCAAAGGCATGGTGATGCTTATGGACTCTCAAGGTAATAATTAGATTCAACATTGAATGGAATGTAAAATGTAAACTTTTTTTTTTAAACCTGTAAAAATTCCTGTAAATGTAATAAAAATAAAGCACATGCTAATTTTATAAATGTACAACAGATGGACGTAAAAATGTGTAAATGTAAATCGTGCTCAGAAGTACTCTCACTGTATCTTTGGCTGGGGTAGTCTATTTTTTTTTTTTTTTTAAAGCGTCGATTTCCGTTAAATATGTCACAGAAATTCATACGTTACTCTTATGTTTGCTCTTCATTACAGCCTCTTATGTTAACAATAAAAGAAATTCAAGGAAAAATAAACTAACAGCAAAAGCAGGCGTTCTATCCTTAATTATTATTATGTACATACAATCAATAAGTAAAGTGCTTCTAATATTGCCTTGGTAATAAGCATCGGTACCACAACTATACATAACTACATTAGTACAAACAAATGACCCATGAGATGAATAACTCATGCCAATACCTGCTTACACGAAAACTCGGTTTTTTAAGTGTGCAAACAACACAGATGTCTTGATTTAGGAGGCCACAAAGTATGTTACGTTTTTGTTAAAGTCACTCTTGTGCCAAAGCCAAATCATCATGATGAACATGAACAGGCCATACCAGATAACAAGTTTAAATTGAGTTGGATCACGTTCATTGGTTTTAACAGTGGTATCTTTAGTTCTCATGCATTAATGACCACACTGAGTTCTTTGAGTAAGTTTTTGTTTGTTATTAACCACTTAGAATCTGAAGGCTCTTGTTGCAATTTGAAGGCTAGTTTAGGCATTTTTTTCCTACTTGAATCCTGACCATCCCCTGTCTCCGAATGCCACCTCCCCGTTAAATGACAGAGGTGACGGCCCACCAGGTGTGTAGAGATCTGAATCTGTGTCTGATTCCCCTTCAGCCAAGTAAGGTCTGATGCGAGTGCAGAAGGCCATTCCTCTTCCTATGCCAAACAGTCCAAGATTCACTGGAGGAAGGAAATACTCCTCCCTGACTTGTGAGATACTGAAGCCACTGAATGAGCGGTCTAACTCCTCATGGTCCACTGAAGGAATGGATAGGGATGTGTCGCTGTCAACGCCTGTGTTAGGCTGTGTGCGTCTGTGTCGCCTTTGGCGTCCACCTTCCCCGCTCTCATGTGCTGGTGGAGGTGGGATGCGGTAAAGTGACGGGTCATCAGTGCCCGGTGATGCCCCACGGCTGTTATTCCAAAGAGGTACGTTGAGCGGCTGCTCACTCTGCTGATGCCAGGATGTGGACGGGCAGCACATGTTGTTGGCAGGCGTCCCAGTAGGGCTAGGCTCTTGGCTCTTCTTCGCTTCCTTTTCGTCTAGCACCTTCTCACTCTTGTCTTCGGGACTATGATAAGGTGGTGCTGGATCAGCCATCTTGAAGCCCAGCAAAGCCTCGGTTTCAGAGCGTGGAATACCCATGCGTGTGGTGTATACATTCACCAGGAAGTCTAGTTTGCGGTCCATCGCACCCACCTGCATGGCCAAAAGTTGTTTTCAGCTTTTTACCACACGCATATTTGGAAATTGGCCCCTTTTGGCCTATCCCTGATATCACAGCAATTAATATATGTGAAATGGACAGATATTGAATAAATAAAAAAAAAGGCCCTTACCTGTTTCTCCATCCTGACAAATCGGCCCATCATGCTGGGGTCATTTTCCTGAGCGATATCACTCTTGGGTTTCTCCTTATCCCCTGATGATACTCCCTTCCCCACTATCTGGTCCACCCTGACAATTCATGAGACAGTCTCTTCTATCTAGCGCTAAAAGACACTGTGTATCTTCCTCACAAATATTCAATGTGCAGAAAAGCGAAATAAACAACACTGGCGGTTCTGAAGTATTAAAAATAAAAGGGATGCAAATGTTTAAGAATATGCACTGAATCATGCACTGAAAAACTGTTGATTATATGGAAGGCAGTAATGGGCCCTGGATGACTTTGCCTTTTTCCTTCTTCTTCTTCTTCTTCTTCTTCTTTTTTTTTGAAAATGAGACATGCAAAATAGTGCTGCAGTGTTCATCGTCATGCTCTCTACGTCACACACAACATCTAATTAAAAGGGTTAGTGCCACAGTCTCTGCAAGAGCAAGATTAGAGAAAGTGTTAAACCATGATTCCACATTCCAACACTGTTTTCTTCTGCCCTCATCACTGTCTCTTTGCCATTTCCTTTGGAAGAGTGGGGTGGGATAGGTGGTTAACATCATCTCACACTGGAAGTTTGTTTGGTTATCTTTAGGAATTATCAATAGAGCCAGCTATAGACTTCAGTTACTGAACTTGCCCAAATGTTACTGAGATTTTCACCCCCTGGTGTCACCGGTAAAAATAAATAAATAAATAAATAAATAAGAATTTTAATGTACTAAAAATGTACTGTAAGTTTATGTAGTACATGTGTAGTACATTTTTATTTTTTGTGCTAAATTTCTGAGTCAAAAAATATACTACAAATACACTAATTATAAGTATATT
>JAQLOM010000038.1:10541210-10556065 GCA_030068315.1 Chrysichthys thysi | reverse complement strand
CACACACACACAGACACACAGACACACATACACACACACACACACACACACACACACACACACACACACACACACACACATACACGCAGCTCACCTTTCTTCACAGCATGAACATATGGAGGACAGGATCCACGCAGTTTGAATGACAGGCCGTCTGGACAGTCTGGAATCTTCACGAGCCTTCATTTCACAGAAAAAGGAAGGAACGTCCTGAGTCCATATACTTTATTTTTAGGATTTTATAGGAAATTCCCATATTGATTTACTTAAAATAGTCTAGTCCCATATGTTTTACAGATAACTGAAGATCATTTGGGTACCATCTTACTCTATACTTCTGGCTTTGAACTCCTCGATGCCTAATCGGTTTGAGAATTGCTTAAAAGGTGCAGTCTGCATGTTTAAATGTAAAAAATAAATTGTATATTTAATAGTCATATCATTTCAACCACTTGCACAAGCAACAACTTGCAATATTTCCATACAATAAATCTAGCCAGGCTTTCAGGCTTTGTTCTGTTGACACATTTCTGGCCCAGAAATTACCTGAAGCAAAGCTGTCAATTTAACTCTTTAAAGTTGAACCGTTTCAGATTTTTTTTTTTTTTTTTTTTTTGTAAAACGCTTTTAAAGCTTAGTCATTTTTAAAGAAAACAATACCAACTGGGCATCGCTGTTGGCTCAAACTCAAGGTTTCTGTAGCAGAAAAGAAAAGTGGTAGGGTATCTCAAAGTCTGCATGAAAAGCAACATACTAGGCCGAGGTTGTCCACAACTGGACTGTGGTCCAGATGTGGACCCGGCAAAGCAGTTCAAGCCAATCTCTCAAAAAATACTGCAGCAGAACTGACTGACTTAGGAAAAAATGCCATTGGTTAAATGACAGTCACATCAATTTATGTTAATTATTTAACTAAAGGCAGTGCATCAAGAAAGGAAAGTGTTTTTAAAAAAAAAAAGTTTTAGAGACATGGCTTATTTAAAAAGGTCACTGACAACAACTGAAAATACCCCGAGAAGTATGCATTAATTCTGCACATCAACATCAAAACAGATGTCTCATCTGTTCAGAGTCTGTTGCGCTAGGCAAAAGTGGTAATGCGACGCTCTGTAGACCACTACAAATTGTTGTATTTATGGCTTTGAATTTCACAACATTTAGCTGAATTCTCCCACACTAATCATTCACAGGGCAGAAAAGAGGGAGGGTAGGCCATTGCAATCGCTTGGCAGGCAGTAAACACCTTTTTTTATACCTACAAAACAACTCCATACACTGCCCATAGACACATCTGCAGTGTTTATGTCCCAGAGCTGTAACACTAGTATCAACTCTATCACTTTACTCTAAGTGCTTACACACTAGAGCACACGTAAATGATGTATGTATTGTGAGTATATCAGGTTACGGCTCTAAAGGGAGACTCACTCTTTGTTTTTGGTGGCAACCAGCAGCCTGAGAGAGCGGCGTATACAGAAAGACTGGTTGATCATAATCTCCACCTCAGAGAAGGGCCTCAGGAACACCAGGTCTTCGTTAATGGAGTAGATCTTCCTTCCTGCTTGCAACCCCGCCATCTAAGCACAGGGAAATCCAACACAGAAACAAGGAAACACACATTACTGAGCTGTTATTGCTAACCCAAGTAACCAAGAATACGTTTGAAAAATAGCTGAATCTTACAATCTTATCTACGGCCGAGGACAAGCGAATATTACAGCCAATTTTACTCTGATTATGACACCCCCCTCCTTCTTTCTGCATCAAAGTACATTGAAAACAAGAGATGTGGATTTCAATTTCAATCCACATCTCTTTCCACACTGAATGGGACTTTCTGTCAGGTGCCAGAGTGAAAGCACTAAAATAAGGGCTATTTAATTATACAGCTGTGATGGTGGATAATACAGGCCTCTATGTCCTCTCTCTCACACACACAGGGTCACTGTGACCGTGCACCGCTTGTGGAAACAAATCGCTTCCTTCTGCACAGAAGTGTTTAGTATTCCTGTCCCTAGCCCGCGTATTCCAGTCTTTCTGACTGCTGTCTATTTTACCCCTGGTCCTGCCAGAGTTCTCCCCTTTTACTGGTCAGCTCTGGCCTCAGAGGACAGACGGAGGCCTTGTTACATTCTAGGATAGAAAGAGATGAAAGAGGAGCCGAGCACAATGGTGGATGAGAGGAGGTCAGCCTCAGGAATGGGGATGGATATTCTACAAAAACACCTTTAATAACTGAAATCATGTACTTCAAATATGCCTTCTGCTGATGGTCTGTTACCTTACTTTCATACTAGTTTGTGGATGTTTAGCTCCTATTGTTGCATTTGGGTGTGCATCATCCAGGCCCCCCAAACAATAATGGTAGTAGCCAAAATATAAAACCTACAGCCCACTATACACATTTCTTTTATTTAAATTGCATTTAGGTTTAATGTTTAATCTTTAATGCTGTGCTTTATATTAGCTTCACTGCCAGATAAGCAAAGCAAGCCGCTCTCTAGGTCTCACCAAAAGCTCCCATAATCTACGCTTTATTTTATTCATTAGAAAAAGATGAAACGCCACTTTCTGCAGCGACACTTTGCTGCATGGATGAAATCACAGGCGTGTGTCGAGCACATATATAGAAAAAGAAAGCCGGTCGCCTGTCACTTGGTCACTTCCTAGTGTGAACAAATGTGTGAGCAAAGTGGGCTTCAAACTAGAGAACAAATATAGACGTTTCATTATATCGTTTGATAGGACACACCATTCTTACTGATAGAGTGTTGTGTGCCTTCAGTCTTGGCTAGAAGGAAATCAGCCCCAAAGCATTTGTTAGATTTTAAAAGAAATGGAGGGCGTAGCCCTGTAAGCCGATTTTTACCAAGCCGCTCTAGTCACTCTAATCATCGCTAAGGTCCACGTCATTAGCAGGAGCAATAAAACTCATTTTAAATCAATATTTCGTGTCAAAATATTGATTTCTCTAATATGTCGTGATCCTGCCTCACCCTGTCCAGGTTTATTTCACAACAGTGACCAGCTCGCTGTACATTATCCCTTACTTATTGTTCTCCTACCTATTATTTAGCGTAGGAGACTTCAAACTGTATGTTGGAAAGGATTGTCCCTCTAAACTATATTTAACAAGCATAAATAAATAAATAAAAAAATAAATAAAGAAAGAAAGGCTTAGAGCAAACTGCCACATCATGCTCCGAAGACACAGAGAAATGCAAGCATAATTTGGGTTAAATTAAGGTTGTGTGTATGATCCAGCTAACCACTTATACTAGCCACCTCGCCCTGTTAGCAAGCAGAGAATGCTATACATAGCAGGAATATATTTACTTCACATACTTATATACATAAGACATACTTCATAAATGTGAAGTATAGGCCCATGAGTTGTGGTGTTCTTATAAGTATTAGCCAACTGAGTGAGTTTAATGCGAGTCAGAATACATCTAGACCCAAGAATAATATCAACATGAATCTAATGGCAATTTTTATAAGATGTGTAAACATTTCAGGATGCCAGTAAACAGCCAAGATTTTATTATACCCACTAAAATAACATTCCTATTATTCACAAATTCTAATAAAACTTATATTTGAATAGCTGTATTATGTTTGTATATAAATGTATACTACAGCAGTCTGCTGATATTTGTACACTTCAAGAGGACCTTGGCAGCAAAATGTTTGAGAACCCCTTTTGTATGATGTAATAAACATACTATATGAGCATATCTGAACTCATTCTTGGATCCATTTATTTACATCAAAGGCTTTTAATATCAAGCAATCCGATTACTCGGAAATGTAAATCGGATGCGGTGTGATGTGTGCTGCATTAGTATTTTCACTAGACGCGTTCTTACTCTTACTCAACTAGTTACTTGTATTACTATATTTATCAGAATGTGATTTTTGGTGACACTGCTATATACATGTACTATATAGATTGTACTCTTAGCAGAAGACAAGACAACTCAATGTTTATCCCCTGTATTTGTCCATAAATCCATGTTTCTCCTGCTACATTTGATTTAACTTTGAGTTATCAACCTTGAGTTAAAATATTTTAATCAGTTGTCTCTGACTGTAAAAGTACGGCTTCTATTTTTGTTACTCAGCATCATTGTGAATAGAGGCTTCATCTCAATGTGTTTCTCCATATGAAGAAAAAAGGGAGCGAGGTGTCAGGACTCAGAGGAGAATGTGATGAGGCATGCCTAATTCTCCCTCCACTATCTGAAGTGAGAGCGAGTCTCTGGAGAGGGAGTGAATTAAGAAAGCGTGACCTGCGCCCTGACTGACTGTCTGAGCATCTCAGAGCTTGCTGACGTAGGTGTGAGGACACAAACAGAACCAGGAAGAAAAAAAAAAAAAGAAAAAAAAAAAAAAAAAAACAACCCCTCCTCATTAGCAAACCGCGTCGTGCACAACATCTGGACGATCCAGATCGTGGGGATACAGGCCGTGTTCTAACCATGTTCTAACAGCGATCTAAGATTAGCGTCTTGCTGTGAACAAGCCTTCTGAGTGACTAAGAAGCAAATCTGAAACCACGCAGTCCACACATCTGCACAGATGTTTCATCCTACGGCTGAAAATACTGGCGCTAGAATTACATGAAGCCTAATAATCTAATAATACGCCTTAATGTATATACCATTTAGGGTCAATCATAATAAGTGTCTTTTTAATTATAAAATGTGGGTAATCTAGAGAATAATTTAACCCAAGGATAATCAGCATGCAAACCTAAACTGGACTCTTTTCACAATATCTTCAAAATCTTATGAAGGAAACGAATCTTCCTGCAAGGAATCTGCACTTATTTTTTTAAATGAAATCGTACTAAAGTCTACCTTTTGACCTTAAGGCGTCGATGGACACTATTTAATTTAGGATCCAAGATTTAAAAATGTACGAGTTCCATATGACATGCAATTTACGCCAAATTGCATGGATTCTAGGTTCAGATACTGACTTGTAGAGGAATAACAGCTTACTGTGAAATAACAGAAAAACAAATTACAAAGCTTTCAGTTTACAGAAGGAAAGTGTAATTTAGAGAAACAGAACGTTTTCAGGTATTTACAAATCGCAGAAATACTTCCAAAAAGACACAGAATGAGGGAAGCGTACATGGGAGGCCTTAAATCAATAGTTTCAAAAGTATAGATCCTCAGAAAAAGAAGATTCTCTACAAAGTATATTAAAGAGAGGTTCAAACAGCAATGGGAAAACACAGGGAAGGCCTGGATTTATTACCACGTGCTCTGCGTGTTGGTAGAAATTCTGGGGACTGCCGAAAGATTCAAATATTTTGGGGGAATATCTGGGGATTTATCCAGTGCATTTTAGGTGTATTAATTTATCTGGGTGCTCTGCTGGAGGAAGTAAAAGAGAATGATAGGTATCTTTAGAGTGTCTGCTATGGCAATAAATAAATAAATTAATACATTTTGGTGTTGTTGTTTTTTTTTTTTTTTTAAAGCAAGGGTATGTAAATAGTTACAAAGATGATGAGCCCACAGTGCATAACTGGTTGGGAATTATTAAAGAGATTCATGAGATGGAAAGAATACCTTTCTTATTAAGATTGAGAACAGATTAATATGTGGCGAGATGGTCGAAATGGAATATATACTTGTTGGATTAAGATAGCGGAGAGTGGTCGCTCTTGGCATCCCTGCAGTTTGACGTCTCATCTGCATTCCTTAAGATGTCTAGCCTTGTATTTTTTGGGTTTTTTTTACAATTACGAGATTGAATGTATACGGTCACATGGACCCATTCATGTTCTATTACATGGATATCATGATATGGATGTGCTGGTACTTATAAGGGGTTTGACTAGGCATGTTTTACTTTTTCAACTATGTTGTACTTGTTATAAAGCTGTTTAATAAAATTGTATCGTAAAAAAAACAAAACTGAAGGATGAACATTGGAGGATGACCCTGCTGTAATATGTTTTACAAAATCTAGGTCCTACTCTCACCTCAGCATGGGAGCCCCTGGTTACACTCTTCACCATGATGGCCTTGTTTTTCTCCTCAATCTCAAATCCGTAGTCTTCCTCCTCAGGGTGAATCTGCAGATGTCAGAAGCAGTCAGCAGTTCATTACAGGATCAGCACTTTGACGTCAGGAGAATACATTAAAAAAATTATAAAAAAACCTAATTGAAATGCTTGGCACATGTTCATCAAAAAGGAAATGTGAATTTTAGGACCAAATTGTATTGCTAAGGACTTCCCATTTACTTTAAAAGCACCTCTTCTCAATCCAATTCACCCTGAAAAAGTGTGTCATAATGACTGGGTTTGCTTTTGATGACCGGTAAACACTCAAAATAGAGTCTGACGCATTTAATAATCTTCTGCCCTGTTCTGTGTGAAGAGGATGAAAGAGCAGTGTGTAAAGGTCAGGGTGATTACGAGTGGATGAAGAGGGTCCGCTCTGGCCCTGAGCTCACGCAAAGGAGACCCTGATGTGGTGTATGTCTGAGTGAGAGGACTTTTCTATTCGCACATCCTCAGACTGTACTCAGTGTCCGTGGAAGGGAGGATCAGACGCACCACTAGAAACTTAACCATGATGTTCTCGATGAGCTTAAAGTCATTGCGAAGCTGCTTGGTCTTAGTGCTGGTGCCCTCAGTCTCCTCATCGGCGTGGAAACGGAAGAACTGTGATTCGTCCTTGAACTCGCTCTTTTCCAGGACTACAACACAGGACAATGAAACAAGAAAACAAGATCAGTACAGAAGAATAAGCTAGAAACAGAGAAGAGGTATTAAAGGAATACTCCAGTGTTTCTAATTTAAAAAGGAAAACTGACCGGTTTACTCAAAACTCACAATCGAAGATTAAGGGCAGTTGTTGTAGCCGTCAATAAACGTTTAAAATATGAATATGTAACATAATGCAAAATTACAACAGTAGCACTCTTCCAGAAAATGCCATACAGAAACAGACATCCTTCACATGTAGCTTTAAGTAGTTTTATGCAACATCATAACTTCCTCTACAAATAGTTTGGATTTCTGCAACATGACACAAAGTGGCCAAAAACCATTCATTTCAATAAGCGCCAAGAAAGCTGAGAGGAGAAAAAATGACATTTGGAGAGGCAAAGTGCACGGAATAAGCAGCTGGAAAAAACAGGAGTGAGAGACGTTAATGTGTTTCTTTCTTTCTCCACTGTAAACATTATCCATGTATTTTGGAAAGGTGAGAAAAAAAAACCAAAAACAAAACAGTGGCTGTTATGCTGTGAAGGCCATTGTGTGTCCACTTGTCTTTTTAGAACTGGTTGGAAAAACTGCACATGGTTGAAGGTGAGGGAACAGAAAATACCAAAAACCAATATTTAAAAGACCGTATCACACCTGCCAACCTTTCCACGTTCGGCATTTTAATATTAGAGTATGCGGGAATGTACTCCGAAATGTGCCAAAAGTGCTGCCTTCTTTGCAATAATAAAAACTGACATTTATTTTGAACTCTCCGAGTATTAACTGATGTTTTCTGGAAGCCCTTTCCCCCCATCTCATGCTAGTAATTTCTTGGCTTGAAACATTTCTATCAAGGTAAATGGAGAACGTTTTGAGTTCTCTAGTTCTCAAAAACATGGGGAAACAGTTTGGATACATCCTATAAGTACGGTCTTTGAATAAAGTGTCACTGCAAATCAATACAAGGCTCTTCAGACTGATCACCTTTATCTTACAATGAAACATTTCCACCCTGACGGGCATGCTCTCTTCCAGAATGACGAGTCACTGAATGCTTTGATGAGCATGAAAATGAGGTAAACCATAAGCTATGACTTTCACAGTCACATCTCAACCCCACTGAACAGCTATGGGAGATTTTGGACTGATGTATGAGATGGATGTGAAACGTTTTCGTTGCTCCAAGACTGTAGATAAGATGCACTGAAGTTCTGGCAGCTTGTGATAGCCTGACATGTCAATAATTCTAGTGCTTTGGCATTGTCACCTCCGCAAGAAGGTTCTAGATTCAAACCTTGGGGCTGACTGGGGCCTTTCTGTTTGGAGTTTGCATGTTTTCCTCATGCCGGTGTGGGTTTCATCCGGGCTCCAGTTTCCTCCCACACCTGGCTCCTCTAAATGACTTGTAGGTGTGAATAGTTATCCATCTCTGTGTGTCTCTCTCTTTCTGTGTTAGCCCTGTGAAAGATTGATGACCTGCCCAGGAGGTACCCCGACACTCTCGCCTGAAGTCAGCTGGGATTGGTGCCAGCTTCTCTGTAAGCCTTAATGGATAAACGCTATAGATAATGGATGATTGGATAGATGCATAGATGGATTGATGGATATCAGTTTAGACTTTTATGCAGTTTATGAAGTCATATCACCCTAGTCGAACCATTTAAGGAAAGTACATCAATCATCAGTAAACTAAATATATTGATGCTCATTAGCTACCAGTGTAGAGCAAGAACAGACTGAGAAATCAGGTTAAAATGTACTGACTACCCAAACAACTGCCCTTTCATTACAAGTGAGTTTTGAGTTAATGTGTGTTTGTTTTTTTTAATCGGTTCAAAGAAACATATTGAAATTCTTGTCTTCGCGCATTGATACAGTACTGTATAAAATGTCCCTATTTTATATAAGGTACCTCTATTTCGTACTACAAATCATGTATATTATGATAAATTTGTGACATCTGCATTATTGACTAACTTTAAATATTACTTTTCTGGCAAAAAAAAAAAAGTTGTTAAAAAACACATAATGAAGGCTTCTGGATTTTGCACCATAAAAAACAAGCCAGTCTCCAGAAAAAGTGTGGCAAATTCTCTGAGATTCTCAATAACCTATCAATTTGTTTCTTCATAAAGCTGCACAAACTGTTACTTGGGATGATTAATATTTATTTTGCTTGCTTTTTTTTTTTTTAAACAAAGGGTTGTCACATCAGATATTGTTTAGTTTAATTGATAGTATTTTTTGCTTTCCAGGATTCTGTTGCATATGCTTGAGATTTTGCACAGTACTATGCATTAGTTCATAAAACTCTGAAGTATTCCTTTAAGAAAGAAATAACTGCTCTCTCTGCCCTACCAGACCCTTAAATTTCATTTATTAACTAATTGCCTACCAACCAATCAACAATGAAAAAAAAGAAAATCACATTAATCGGATCACATTAATGTGTGTGGCAGGCTGTTGATCTGATACAGTCGACTTTGTCTCTATGATGTGAAACCAGAAGGCGGCACATAAACAGCAGAGCTGTTCGTTTATTAGCATTCAAGTTCCATGATAATGAATAGATCTCGGTGTTACTTCAGCTTGAGCCTAGGCTGACGGCTGATGACTGATGACGCAAGCTTGTCTTTTTCCACCGGTCTTAAACAGCAGGAGCTGTGCCGTTTGTGGAAAACCTGCCACGTAGGATTTTTTTCCCCTAAAACTGAAAGTGACATGTTTGCAGGGAGGTTCTGGAGGAACAAACTGTTCTGTGCCGCGCAGTGTTTCCTGGCTAAACATCACTGGAATTTGTTTTGTGAGTGGATATCAGAATAAGTAGTGCCGTTATTGTTTTAACAGGAAGTGTATGTGTCTCTCGCCTTTCACTGATGTGTGGTGTGGTGTGTGTGTGTGTGATTCTGTCTTTTTTTTATGCTTTTGTTCCAGTCCAACTCGGAACACAGTCTCTAACAGCTGGAGACATCTGCTAATAGACATGCGGACACTTTGGGCCTCAGCCAGGCACAAAGCCTCAGGGGTTCATCAGGAACCTCAAAGGAAAACTAAGGCATTTCAGTAGCAGCATAATCAATTCATTTGACCTAAACTGCTGTAAAATTGTGTTAATGTTTGCACACAAAATTTCCTAGTAACCTGGAATGCGATTAACTAAGGAGATTAAATAAACACATAAATAACACCCGACAGCAAACCTGCACGTCATACTGAACACACGTTCATGATATTTCGGCTCACAGCTGCTCGAATTTAAAACCCTTTAACACACAAAAACATGGCCACGGTTCACTCTCTGGCCCCAGACACCAGAAGTGTTGCAATAGCCAAGGCTCATTGCAAATTCTGTTTACGGCAAAATCAGCAGGTCAGTCTGGAATCAAGAACACACACACACACAGACACAGACACAGACGTTTCCTTGGGTTTTTTTTCCCCTCTTCACTCTCACTTTCTTTTTAAACAATCACCTCAAACCCCAGCTCCAAATCTTCTTCTAGCCATGTTGCTGCTTTTTAAGATTCATCCTGCCTCATCTGGTGAAATCCTTCCCAAATTGCCACAAGCCAGGCTCAAGATCAACAGAAGGCTCAGGTTTGGGTTCATATTCGAGATTCATTTGCACTTTGTAAACAACAGTCTTTCATAAACTAAATATCGTGAGTCACATCTGAGAGCCTTTACCATGGTGCAGGAAGCCGTTGTTGCACAAGCCGACACCGAGTGTGACGGCATCCTCGCGGGTGGAACAGTCTCCCTGAGAGATGTTTACACAACATGCGAGAGAGAGAGAGAGAGACAGAAAGAGAGAGAGAGATCATTAAATAAAACCACATGCACCCCCTGTGGAAGGTAAAAAGAAACAACACCCCCCCAGAACTTTAAAAGGCTCCTGTGTCCTCTATAAAAAGCCCTATTTTTAGATGTTTATATCTACATATATGACACCGTTAGTTTAGTAACCACACAGTTATGAGCTACAAGACATTCAAGGGTCAGTTTAAATGGAAGATTGTCTCCCGTCCACAGGTGTGTAAATGTTTTATTATCCTACCTGTGAGACAAGCCAGTCCACCAGTTTACTGGCTGGTAACACGGATTTAAACGTCTTCAGGTGGTGGTCTCTGTCTCTGTATGGAGAAGAAAAGAATGAGTAAACGGACCTCCACAATCCTACAGAGGCTCTTTCTTTCAATTCACTTTTTTTCCCAAAAGTTTGAAAACCCTTAGAACAAAATGAAGAATGGAATGCAATTTCGCTGGCAGCAATTCAATTTGGTTTCCCCACAGTTTTTCTTTGGAGGATTTAAACACCTTTTATTTATTTTTGCCTTACTGTCCCCTAATTTAGTTGCTGCCATTTCCAATTCTCACCTACTGCACATCACCTATTGATGCTGGAGAGTGTATACTCTAATACTAAGATGCACCTTTTTGACAGCTAAACACAACTTAATGCTGGCACCAACGTCCATATAGTACATTTTTTTTTTTAAAAAACCCAGAAATATACAAATGTGTGAGACACGTGGCGTGTTAAGAAAAGGCAGCTTTGGACAGTGTTTTTGCAAACATGCTTTAGTCTGACCACAGTGACACAAAAGCCGGAGTGTTTCTCTCAACAACGAACCGCAAACAAAGCTGATTAGTCCACCACAAAACATCCTACATCATGGAGGATTCTTTGTGTGCTAGTTAGGAAAGAGGAAGTGTGGTAAGGCGAGTGCCGTCAGAAGCTCATTGCTGAGTTTAAAGTAAGCTTCAGACATGAGAACAGAAAAAGGAAGGACATCAACACAGGCAGTATTTTCTATATTTCGGCATAAATATGAACAGAGTTTTGCAAAGAAAGTAGATAAAGAGAACCCAATTAAACAAATGAAACAAAAATATTATTCTTGATTATTTATTTTTTGAGCAAAATGATCCAATATTCCATATCTCTGAGTGGCAAAAATATGGGAATCTCTAGGATTAGCGGTGAATTAAAAGCTGAAATTAGTGGGATGACCATCGGGTGTGAAAGGGCACTCTGTTTTATTTAAAGAACTGAGACCTATCAAAGTCTGATCTTCACAACTTGTTTGTGGAAGCATACCACGACATGAACAAAGGAGATTTCTGAGAGCCTCAGAAAAAGCTGTTGAGTTATGAGTCCACAATCAGGAGAACGCTGAATAACGATGGTGTGCATGGAAGGGTTGCGAGGAGAAAGCCACTGCCGTCCAAAAAGAACATTGCTGCTTGTCTGCAGTTTGCTAAAGATCACGTGGACAAGCCAAAAGGCTATTGGAATAATTTTGTGGATGGATGATATTAAAATAGAACTTTTTGATTGAAGTGTGAAGTGTTATGTTACGAGAAAACAGCGCATTTCAGTGTAAGAACCTTATCACATCTGTAAAGCATGGAGGTGGTAGTATAATAGTTTTGGCCTGTTTTGCTGAATCTAGGCCAGGAAAGCTTGCCATCATTGATGGAACAATGAATCCTGAATTCTACCAGCAAATTCGAAATGAATGAAAATGAAAATGTCAGGACAACTATCAAGGAAATGAATCTGAAGAGAAAGTGGGTCATTCAGCAAGACAATAACCCTAAGCACACAAGTTGTTCTACCAAAGAATGGACAAAGAAGTAGTAAACAAATGTTTTGGACTGGCCAAGTCAAAAAACTGATCTGCACAGGAAAAATTTGGTTGTAGTTATTGCTGCACAAGAAATTCTGAAAGTAAAAATTCACATACTTTTGCCACTCACCAATTTGTAATATTAATATTACATTTTACTGAACAAATATATGACAAAATAAAATATTTTGGCCCATTTGTTTAAAGTGGTTCTCTTCATCTACTTGCAGGACTCGTGTGAAACTCTGATGATGTTTCAGGTCGTATTCATGCAGAAAAAGAGAAAATTCTAAAGGGTTCACAAACTTTCAAGCACCACTGTAGATCCATAATAAACAAACCAGAGGCAACAGACCTGAAAGGAACCAGATGCAAAAAAAAAACCCAAAAAAACAAATATCTTCATGTTGACGATAGTGCACATGATAGGAAAGATGTTCAGTATGAGCATATTGAGAATAAGAGCCCTGGGATGAGCACAGGAATGTGTTTATGATTACAGCAGCAGTTCTTTGGTAGAAGTCTGCAGTATCGAAGTAATATATTATCCACTAAAGCAGAGGTATGGCACTGCTAAAACTAAAGCCATTTTCCTTGACTAACTTCTGCTCCACAGTCAGTCGGAATGAGTGAGCAGCCGCATAGTAACACACAGTTCCAACATGGATTCAGTCTGTAGTTTCACAATCGTTCATGGAAGATGCTGCAAGTCTTTTCTCATTCTGAGACCTTTTATTAGTCACCATAAATTGTCCCAGACATCAGGGTTCACAATTAAGCTCTGTAAGTCTAATGATGGGCTAAACCATGTGCAATACTTACTTAATGACAGGTGTGAAGAGGCTGTGGAGACGACAGTACAGTCTCACACCCTACAAACATAGTGGATACAAACACAGTTATTCCCCCAGACCAGTTGTCTATAGGCATCTCGATCATTTTAAAGCATAGAGTAATATTCATGAGAAACAACGTACCAAATGTACAATAAGCATGTACATTAAAGGAAATATGTGAGGAAATACCTTGGACACGATATCCTCCATCTCGCTCCTGGCTTTGTAAGTGCCATCATCGTAACGGAACCGATACAGTACCTGCTCGTTCTTAAATTGGTGTTTATCCGAAACTACAAAAGAACAGAAAAAAGCAAACCATACTCTAATCAGAATCAGAATATCTTTATTGTCATTGTAACAAGTACAACAAAATTAGGTGCAGTCCTTTTGGCATTCGAGAATAACCAGGAAAAAAAATAAAAAATAAACAAACAAGTAAGTAAGTAAGTAAGTAAGTAAGTAAATAAATAAATAGGCTCAATTAAAAAAACAAAACAAAACAAAAAAAAGATAAACCAATTGCACATAAAACCTTATTGCGCATGTTATACCAACAGTTATAACTCTTATTGCACAGGATTGTATCTATTTACTGAACAGATCCTGTTAACTTCAGCTACTTCAGCTTCAGCTGTGTGAATAGAGAAAGTATTTTATTTGTTTGGATTGCCACATCTACCCATTTTAATATCACAAGTTGTCTTTCAAAATAAAGATAACTTTGTGTTGTGAAAGCATGTACATTACTGATGTATGTATAGAAAATCTCAACTCTATCAACGAACACCTTAACATCAAAACTAACACCTTAGGTTTGTGAGCAGCCCAGAATCAGTACAGCAGAGAGGAAATCCAGAGATTTAGCAATCTGCTGGATGATTCATTCTACTCACAATGAGCAGGGGATCCACAAAGCGCAAAGACCTCTTTCATACTTGTTAGCAACTAAAGTTTATAGAGAGAGACACTTCTTTATTTAATGCAGACCTTTGGTTAGTTTTCTGAAGAGCATCTTCCTTTATTATTGGCCATCATACAACAAAATGCTAACTTTAATGAAAGTGTCCCTAATGAGCATATGTCACTCTAATAGAATCTATTTCTGCATTTGTGATCTACAAAATAGTAATTTGTCAATACAGGTGCTCCCTGAGTTACGATGGCCTGACTTACGATTTTTAGAAGTTACGATGACGATTGTGATCCACTAAAAATGTTAAAATATTTAGAAAATATTTCAAATTCACGGGCAGGCATCGAAGACAGGCCAGCATAGCAGCGTATGACGTAGGCAGATGTTCAGATGGCACCCGGAAGTACACGGCCGACCCAGAAAGTTCATGGCTGATGCCCGGAAATACACGGCCGACGCCCAGAGCACTCGCCTCGCGCGATGTCTCACTCTCTCCCGCAACTCATGGAGTTAACTTGTGTATCGGTATATTGTACAGTGCATTACCACATTTTTTAAGGGGGATTATTAATGAAACAGCTTCAGTGTAGGCTGTCTGTAGCCAGAGCTCAGTATTTGTGCAGCAGGGTGTCGTGGCTAGATGGAGCTCAGAGACAGAGTGCTGCTGCCTCCACCAGGTGCGGACCTCTCTGACAAACTCTCTCTTTTGACAGAAATGTGATTTAAATGAAGTC
>JAQLOM010000038.1:10468559-10479369 GCA_030068315.1 Chrysichthys thysi | reverse complement strand
TATGTGTATATATAATTTATTTATTTATTTTATAGTAGGTAGATCGCTTGGACTTGGTCATGTTAAAATGAAAAATCGATATCGCTCAAGCCCATTGTACTTACAACGTACAACACTTAAAGGTTCTACCTGATATGGTCGTAGTCTACCCCTTCAAAGAAAGGATTGGATTTGATCTCTTCGACTCCAGAAGCGCCAATCCTGTTTTCGCTCTCACAGCAGAACCTAGAACCACACACCTCGTTAATTCCTCTTGAACGATTCAGAACAGTCCCATATTTTGTCAACTGACAGCAATCATGTTACATCTACTGAAGAAAACTTACCAGACGTGCTGTTATACACAAATAATCAATGACGTCAAATAGCATAGTGTCGAATCTTCTTCTACCACATGATAGTGTATAAATGCTTAATCGTGCCAGAAGGGCAACCTGTACCTGAGAATTAGATCCTTTGCCTTCTCTGAAATGGGAACTTCCGGGGGGAAAGTCAGCGTTTCCCGCCAATTCATCACCTTCCTGTACGTCTCCTGAGGAGTCTCTGAGCAGAAGGGTGGGTAACCTGGAAACACACACAAACATGGTAAAAGACCCGTCTTCTGTTAGCACGTGGGACGAGTTTCGCGATTCAGAATTGAACTATTATCAGGAAGAGTTCTATCTCACCGATAAGCATCTCGTACATGATGACCCCCAGGCTCCACCAATCACAGAGTTTATTGTATCCGTTCTGCAGAAACACTTCTGGAGCGATGTAGTCAGGGGTTCCGACGGTGGAGAAGGCCTGAAGTAACACAAACCCCACTTATTCACTAAAACTCCTAAATCAGATTGATCCACCTCAACTTGCAAAACGAATGCAAGTGTGTCTACAAACACACCAAGCTCATTAATCTACTCCTGTCCACGTAACAGAGGAACCTCTTACAGCACTGCAAGATTAAATATTCCACCCTCATGTGCTTAGGACTTCACTGGACTACGTGTTTACATCTGTTTACTCACCAGCTGTCTCCGGTTTCTCTTCCAGGTCTCTGCTTTTCTTTTTGAGTTCATGTTTTGGAATGCTGTGAAGCACAAAAAAGGGGGGAAAAAAGAAAAAAAAAGTTAATTTTAGCAGGAGCAACATCTATTATAAACATAACACATAGGCTTACTGGCTTTCATTTGATGAGAGCACATATTTGGTTGTAATGTAATGCACAGGTAGAAAATATTTCAACACAGTGAAACAGAGGAAACAGGACATTACAAGCAGAATTTCTTCATCAGTTGAGCATGCAGAGAAAGAGCTTCTGATGAAGCAAGCACAACTCGTGATGTTTTTGTTCATGCCAGTGCAATTAGTATTTAGGGTTGAAGTTGTACAGAAACATCCTTTCTATGGTATTTGATGAAGGCCACATTGCAGTTTGTGGAAATTCTGCCCCAAACTGTACAAGCTCTGCACCAGCCATGGTGAAAAAGTGCATTTTTCCCCCGAAAACATTCATATATTGCATATTCATCACATGCAAAGTGAAATCTCTCAAGCCTTTTTTGTTTCAATTTTGATGATTATGGCTTATAACTTATGAAAAATCGGAAATACAATATCGCAAATTATTAAAATATTTTCTAAGATCATCCAAAAAACATTTGCGGTACAGAAATGCGCTGTGTCTGAAAAGTTTTTTCTTTTAATCAGTCCTTGGTTGGAGCTCCTTTACTATACATTAGCGCTAGGCCCGTATTAAGACAACGTGGTGCGCCAACCTTTTTTGTACCCAGGACCAGTTTCATGTAGGGCAAGTTTTCCACAGATTGGGGGGGTGAGGTTTGGCTGCAAAATGTTGCGGTGGAAGGGGGGGCCAATTAATTTAACAATTTCAAGTGAATGACAAAAACTTATGAAAATTGTTTTAAAGCTTGTGTCATGTGGTGCTCCCCCCACTGGTTGTGAATGGTTGTTGCCCCTGGGCACCGTCCCACATGGATAATCCGGCCCTGATTAGCGCATCAGTGCAGTGTGGCACGGACGCGATCATCTTGTGTTGCTGCCGAGGTGGTGCTGAAGCCCAGGTTGCTTTGATTGTGGCCTTCAGCTGGTCTGTATCTTTGGGTCGGGTGATTTCATCTCCCTCTGGCAACATGCCACAGATTCTCTATGGGGTTCAGGTCAGGTGAATTGGCTGGCCAATTAAGCACAGTTATATCATGGCCAGCAAACCATTTGGTTGAAGTTTTGGCACTGTGGGCAGATGCTGCTGGAACAGGAAAGCAGCATCTCCATAAAGCTTGGTACTCTAAAATCTCCTGCTAGATGGCTACGTTGACAGTGGAGTTGATAAAAACAACTTGGGTCAAAACCAGCAGAAGACATGGCACCCCATATCATCACAGACTTCACACTGGACTTCAGGCACCTTGGATTCTGTCTCTCTCCAGTCTTCCTCCAGACTCTAGCACCTTGATCTCCAAATGAAATGCAAAATTTACTTTCATCTGAAAAGATTACTGTGGACCACTGAGCAACAGCCCGGTTTGTTTTCTTCATAACCAGGTAAGACACTTCTGACATCGTCTCTGGTTCACGAGTGGTTTGATGTTAGGAATGTCACAGTTGTATACCTTTTCCTGAAGGCACCTGTGCCTGGTGGCTCTTGATGCACTGACACTAGCTCTTGACACAAGTTCTTGAATGCGGTCCATCCCTGTTACCTGAGCACATTCTCCTTCCACAATTTTCCCTTCTAGTCAACTTTCCATTAAACATGCTTCAAAACGGCACTTTGAGAACAGCCAGCCTTTTCAGCGATGACCTTCTGTGGCTTACCCTCTTTGTGGAGGGTGTCGATGATCACCTTCTGGACAACTGTCAAATCAGCAGTCATCCCCAAGCTTGTGGCTGTGTATGGAAAACACTGTACTTTTGAATGATATTCAAATTTTTTGAGATGCACCTGTACAGCGCATGCGCAATGCCGCGTGTCTTCCTAAAACGCACACACAGACCTGCCACACGGCGCTCGCACTTAAAGGTGAATACTGCAGAAAATAATGTTGACTGAGAGCTCTGAAGTAGCCCATGGCGCCCATGCATTTTTTTGCAGTGTGGCAAAAACATGACATGGCACGCTTAAACTTTAGCTCATCCATTTTTCCTCCCCACCGAAGAGCTGACAGCACAATGACTATTTTTACTCCGTGGTAGAAGCCACACAGAAAATGCTGCAATGCTGGCAGTTTCCAGCTTATCCACAAGACTTGTGAAAGTTGGTCTCTATACACTCCCTTTTCTTTCACTCTTTTTAAAGCATACTTGGTACAAGGAGCATAAGGAGTGGCATTGAGACAAGTCTGTTGGTTTGTAGTCACACAACCTGGCGACTCCATCCCGCAGTACACCACACAGGGATGTCGGCTGCCAAGATCTAGAGCAAGGCTTGCTAAAGGTGATGTGCACATTCACTGCAGATGCTGGGTCATTTTAGAATCAGATCAATACATTTCGTTTTTGTAATAAGTTCATTAGTTCCGTCTTATACCACAGCGCTGATGAATTCTCAAAGGCGTTGATTAATTCTCTGTAACACCATATGTCTGACTGTACTTGGACCTGATAACTAAATCACAACTTCATATAAACAGCTTAATTCTAACATACAGTGAACCCCCGCCTATCGCAGGAGTTACGTTCCGGTGCCTCCCCACGACAGGTGAAATCCGCGAAGTAGCGCCATCACATTTATTTTATTATATATATACTGTATATATGTTAAGGCTTTATAAACCATTCCCACTCTCTTATTAACCTTTTCCACACCCTTATAAACACATCCTATGCTCTTAAACACTTTCTACACACTTAAACATACGTCATTTTAACAACATATAAAATTCTCCATGTGTACTTACTGCCGGTGAGGTCACTTCCTGTTTACTCGCGCAAGAGGAAGTGGCGTACACTGCCACTGTGTATTCATCCGCTGATGAAATACAGTACATTGTTTTATTTCGATTTAAATGTTCTTTTAATGCTTGAATGAACATTTTTTAAAATTATATTTTAGATTCCACCACCAAAAAATTCCGCAAATCAAAATTTGAAAGTTCGCGATGCACTGAACCGCGATAGGTGAACCGCGATATTGCGGGGGTTCACTGTACTATCTATATTCTGTATCAACAGGTCATTCACTGAGACTTTATTGGAGGAAGTGCCACATAACCTAAAGCTAATAATAAACACATTTAAAAAAAAAAAAAAAAAAAAAAAAAAAAAACCACGGTTGTTACTTAACAAAGAAATCCATATAATCATTGACATGGTGCCGCTTTTATGGAAGGAGTCTCGGGGTCAGTTCCTCGTAACAGTCGGAAGGTTTTCTCACACACAGCAAAAGAAAGACTTTCTATGTTCCCGGTAACATGACAAGCTGCAGAGGTTTTTTTTTTTGGGGGGGGGGGTCTTATAACATATGTGATAAGAACTAAGTTTTGTTGTGGACGCTCAACGGCATGAAATGTAACTTTAAGCAGTTAAAAAGCATGAAGTGATGTTTCTTAATACATTAAAAATCGCAATCATTGGCAGATGCCTGTGGTATAAAAGAAATTAATCATTCAGGGTGTGCTCTTAATGGAAGACACTCATCTTCAGGGTGGTAAAGGCATCACATCACACCACTGAAATACTTTTCCCCTATTGTGTTTTTTTCATTACTGACCATAGTCTCACACACAGTTTGCTAAGTTAGAAGTAGCAAAAAAGTTTGGAGGGTATAAACAAAGACTTACATCAACAGCACAAAACATCTGACTGATAAATCTGCAAATATTAACGTTCCTGTTTTGACCAAAAACCAAACATACCAATTTTGCAGAGTGATTTATGTGTGTGGATATACCGAGTGTCCCAAACGTCTGGGTCCACTGCGCTAAAGGAGGAAATCATCTCTGCATGGAACATCAGCTCTGATACATTAAGAAATGTTCAATGTTCTTGTATTCAGTGTATACAAAAGTGTTGTGAAGTCCAAAGTATGCACTTTGCGCATTTGTTGTAATGTTTGTATATAAATAAATAATTGCCTATGGGTGCAGACTGTTGACACACCTTGCAGATCATTTGAAAATGAACATGTAATTTTTAAGTATCAGTAGCGGTTCATGCTACTTATTTGTTCTGTATTTATATGCTAGTAAGGCTTACAATTCTTACTAAGAATAAGAACTCTGTATCAGTAAAGCCGTTCTGATCGCTTTATTTCTGCTTAAACCGTGTAAGTTTATGCCATTTTAAGTTTCGGCTGAGTGCAAAAGTCCTTTGATCTATCTTTAATAAATTATAATTGCAAATAAAATGTACAATCAAGGTACATTTCGTGTATAAACCTAGAAACCATGAAGGACTCAAACGTTTGCACTCAACTATACAGGCCAACAAGTATGAGGAATAAAGCTCTACTTCTTAAAGCTGAAATCCTGAACTAAGGTCACACTCATGCTAACTTTCTAAGCACAACAAGGTCCTGAAGGTAGCATTATTCATGTTGGCTCGGGGAACCTCCCGGCACTGAACAGGGCTTTTGAGGCAGCAGGACTGCAGTTAGAAACTAAACACTGTGTTAGGAACAGCACACATTCAGGAACTGCCCTTCTGTCAACAAGGACATCCTAGCAACTGCTGCCACATGGCCAACCATAGCATAGTGATTTTATTACACACTGGCATGGAGTATGGAAGGAGGAGACGCCACAGATGCCAATGCTGCTAATAAAAACATCCTGCAGAAATGAACCTGGAAGTGTACAACAATCTACATACTAAAAGAAATCAGTAATATTTAATGGCACCGCACACTACCTAACATACTAGGGTATTAGCTCCAACAGCCCCTTTTACACAGCCTGCAGAGGGTGGGAATGTTGCGCCTTTATTCCGCCTCACTGTTCTATGTAAAAAGTTGGAATATTCAATGGGAGCGATGGTGGCGGGTGGAGGGGGGGTGTCTGTTTGACATGGACATCCTGCTTTCCGGGACCAGCACAAATTTAAAAAACCTCAGCTACGACATCTATGGCCCCTGTGCCTTTCTGTCCTGATCGACTTCCCACTTCTCTTCAATTTCTCCTCCAATGCATTTGTGATCATACGAACATGGCGCTCAGCAACTATGCTTGTTTTTGAAGAGTGGTATAAACATGCATGGTTTGCAAAAGCACCTCAACGCTCAGTTAATACACCGCTATTGCTTTGAACGCAAAGTTGGTATGCTTGGGGTATTCGTATGCCTGATGAATACAATGTTGTATGTACACTAGATGCTCTGTTGAGAACAGCTTGGTATGTAGAAACACACACTGGTGTGGCTTTATGTTAGCTTTGTTTGGTTTAGTACACAAACAAAGATGACATAAGAAGGGGTCATTTTTTACAGCAATAAAGAAGGGTCTCTGCATAAAGGGCTAATGTTCAGCAACAAGCAGGAGCTTCCCCCAAACCTTTAATGTCTGGTCTAAGGAAGTGCTTCGGCTACCAGGTAAGTTCCATTACTGATGATGAGTGAGTGGTGAAGAGAAACGCTGCATCGTGTGGCATCTGCCAAATATGTGTACAACATACTGGTGCTAATACCACAAACATGTGGCTAAAACAAAACTGCAAAACTCAAGAGTTTGCACATATTCTATGACGGAGGATGCAGGATACAGGATAAAGCTAGGTGTGGTTAATTGTGTTATATTCTAATACAGCCATTTCCACACTTAAGAATGCTGGAGCCTAATTTGGAAATCTTTTGCAGCCTGCCTTAACCTTCAATCACAACTCTAATCAAAGCACAAGACTAAGATTCCATGTAAATATTCAATTTCATGAACAGAACCATTTTGACTGTGAACGTGGGCCAATGGCAATGCAGTACAAATCAATAATATATCCAGGGTTTGATAGGGTTAGCTAATTACAATTCCCAGCCAATGATGAGAAATAGGCTGCTGTTCAAAAATAGGTCGGATAAAGATTTACACAGGGTTTCTGCAGGGTTCGACAAGTTAAATGTAAAAATTTTTTAATACCGTTCTGAATGAAATTTAAGATTGATCTAATTAATGTCCACGCTGGTAAAACGCAGACAGAATATAGAAGAAAATCCTAGAGTCCTAGAATTAAATAAAAAGTAAATGAATTATGCAATAACTGTACTCACATTCACAACTCTATGTGTGTGTGTGTGTGTGTGTGTGTGTGTGTGTGTGTGTGTGTGTGTGTGTGTGTGTGTGAGAGAGAAAAGGGATTAACACAGCAGGAAAGCCTATATAACAAAGCCACAACAAAAATAATGAGATTATTGCTAGTGCCAAGCACAACAACAATGGCAGGCTGTAAAGTTTATATCAGCTATCAGTTTCACCTTGGTCTTGTTTGTAGTTTTATTACTTTTATGCTACAACTGAACAACTGAATGAAACATTTACAACATCAAACCAATATACACTTTCCCATCAGAGAGTTTTGTGGCACCAAGACATTTGTACCCCCAAGAAAAAAAAAAGAAGTCCTAAACACAAGCCAGCTAGAGACTTAGAATGCAAAATCTTAATGGTTTTAACACTTTTTATGGCCTTAAATTCAGATTTTTAAATGTTAGAATTGTTAAGACTCTGCAGATAATCTTGATACATGATTAAATATTACAGCATAAATATTTAGTCATAAAGACTGCATGGTAATTTCAAATTTGTATACAAAATTGAAAAAGCTTTTAAGTCATTTTTGTAAACGACCTCTTGTGGCACACCTGCAGTACCTTTATTGCCCACCTGGGGGCAAACATTTTGGGAAACACTGTTCTAGTCCAACACTCGTCTGCTTGTGGCTGTGAGGTACTTCTACATTAAGGTTAAACGGATCACACAAACACTGACAAGTCTTAGTTATTGCACTTTTAAAACAGTGAATGTTTTGATCATCTGAAAACCGAAACCTCATGCACATTTTCAGGCAATGCTTATTTGTGCTGTATTAAAAATGCACCGCATCATGACATAAGGGTGTTTTATTGGACCCTGACTAATTAGCTCATATTTTCAGGTACGCACCAAGCAACAGTCAGAAGTTAATAATAAACAGGGTTTTTTTTGTTTAGTTTTTTTGCTTTTCACAACAGTCCCTGCCACTTGTTTTTCTTCTACGCAGTTTCTGGTTCACAACACACTTGTGAATTCCCAGGTCAGAGCTCACTGAGATAAGACAGCAGGATGTGAAAGTAACCGCTACCAGAAACAAGGGCGGCTCCTTTCACATCTTTCACAGAGTCTCGGCGTGTTAAAACACAAGGTGCAGAAGGAAAAGCAGCATTGATTAGTGCTCAATAAACAAAATGAATAAGATGCTTTTTAAGTTCAATAAAGTCGAAAATTATGCAGAAAATTATTAGGGTGGAAAAAACATTATATTTTATTTCCACTCTTAATTTCCTGGTGTCTCATTAAAGTGCAAATGTTAGGAGAGAACACAGTTCATATGCAAAAATGGTCATTAAGAACACCAGTGCCCAATATAATGCTAATATCAAACGTTTTAAGAGACCTGAAAGGCAAGAGTATGAATTAATCTGTGTCCCATCAATAAGTCATTCGATCTGATCCTGGAACAATTGCAAAAGATTTTACAGTTTTCTAGAAGTGGGAAAGAAAATTGATATATTTAGTTAGAATAGTTTTGGTTTTTTTTTTTAAACTAAAGTGTATCAGTTCATACAATCTTTTCAAAAGTGGACATATGTACTGGAATCACACCATCACTATTAACAGTATTACTTAAGTAGCACATGCACGTATACAAATAATGGCACAAACAGCTGATTGCTATTCCACCTGTTTTTATGAGCTCAAAAATATATGGCTGATACATGGACGTTAAAGGGGCCGACTCATGCTTCCTAGAATCGAGTGTGGTGTTTTTGTTTTGGAAGCACGGCGCGTGATCAATACCTGCCAGCTCTCTGTGTAGCAAAACCTACACAAATGCTGTTAGTGATCTTCTTAAAACCCAACTCTTACATGTGCTTCATCTATACGTGACCAACATGGAAGCTTTGTATAAAATTCACTTTATCTTTTCTTTCATTTGTGGCTTCGTGCGAGATGCCCAAGGCCAGTTGGGGTCCAGTATATACGGAACAACCATATGAAGACGGAATGAATCGGTTGAACGAATTTAAAATCCAGTAGTCCCTCATCTTGTTATGTTCCAAAACTTCCCACGAAAGACAAAAATCCACGAGACATGGACACCATGCCCAAATGCTTTTTTAAAAAAAATAGTTTATCCTCCCATACTCTTTAAACACATTCTAGACACAATTAAACACATCACATTTATAGCGAGTACTGTAATGTACTGTATACTATACTAGTGTAGCCTAGACTTATTTCAGAACAGCTACAGTTGTCATAAACCACAGATGGTACTGTACCGACATAAGCAACTGAATCAAGTTGACATCAAAAATACATATTATATAAAAATAATTCATAAAAATGAGATACAGCGAACTCCTGCAATATCACGGTTCACCTGTAGCGGGTTCAGTGCATTGCGGATTTTCAAATTTTGATTTGCGGAATTTTTTGGCTTTCGTGGAACTCTGGAATATAAAATATAAAATATAATTTTTTAAATAAAATTATTTCAAACATTAAAAGAACATTTAAATTGAAATAAAACAGTATGCACTGTATTTCATCAGCGGATGAATATACAGTGGCGGTGTACGCTACGTCCGCTTCAGCGAGTAAACAGGCTGTAAACAGGAAGTGACCTCACCGGCAGTAAGTACGCATGTAGATTTTATATGTTGTTAAAATGACGTATGTTTAAGAGTGTAGAAAGTGTTTAAGAGCATAGGACGTGTTTATAAGGGTGTGGGAAAGGTTAATAAGAGAGTGGAAATGGCTTATAAAGCATTAATATATATATAAGTAATAAAATAAATGTGACTGCGCTATTTCGCAGATTTCACCTGTCGCGGGGGGGGCGCCGGAATGTAACCCCCGGGATATTCGGGGGTTGACTGTATATTCTAAATAAAATATGCGAATATCTGGGGACATGAAATGTGAACCGTGAAATCAGTATACAAATATAATCGACAAAATATGTAATATTCCATGTTACAGTTTAAGATCTATGGCCCAGGGATGCCGCTGGATTGTTTTTAAAACACCAACGCCATCGAAAATGTTTCTGCGGATTGTGGGAGGAGTGAGCCAGTTCCTTTAAGTGTAAACACTGTTAAGTTAATTAAAATACTGATTAATCAACAGCAAAACCTCCGTCTTCCCCTTTGAAATTTGCCACTTACCCTGAATGATGATTTACAAACTACTGTTATCCAAACCCCTAACTAATGGAGGCAGACTTTGTGTAAACAGCATCATATTTAATGCAAGCAGACACTGCTGGAGGAAACTGATCTCACAGGAGGAGCTGAAAGACTACTCATGTTGAAAGCAAAACCCTGTTACTGGGACAAACAGCTCAGGGATTAGACTGATGACTCAAAAACGTTTGAGATAACTGTAGAACATAAACCCCATAATTAGTGACATGAAAGTAAAAAGACGTGCCGTGCCGGCTTACTAAAATTGCTGGGCAGGCTGTGATTGAGGTTTCTGTAGAATTCTGTCCTGTGAGCCTTCTTAAGCCCCGTACACAAGCCAAAATCAGACAGCTTCACATGGCCCTACAAAACACACACACACACACACACACACACACACACACACACACACACACACACACACACACACACACACAC